>CM035442.1:69863321-69918321 GCA_020310875.1 Ceratopteris richardii | reverse complement strand
ACATAGACACATACACACACATATACACACAGATGTACACACACATACACATGCATACACACACATACACACATAGACACACACACACACACGTACACACGCATATGCATACATACATGCTTACATGCATACACACATACACACAAATCCATATACACACAGATCCATACACTCACATATACACCATACACATATACACACATACATATGTACACACACACACACACACACACACACACATATATATATATATATATATATATATATATATATATATATATATATATATATATATATATATATATATATATATATATATATATATATATTGATTTCTAACCCATTTTGTTTTATACGTTAGGTATTCTGGATCCTAGTAGAGAGAGAAAGGCAAAACTCATTCTCATAAAAAGTCTTATGAGAGCAAGAGTTCCGTCTGATACTCTAGGAGCCATCATGCATGATTACTCAGAGATGCCTGATGATGAGCTGGATTATACGATCCAGATGCTTACCCTGCGATCAAAGGAGGTCTCTTCTAAGGCTCCACATGTAGGAAGACATCTATCTGCTCATAGGTATGTTTTTTTTTTCATATTTTTTTTTAATGATATTATAACACATATTTTTATTTATTTTTATCTATCTATTTTCAGGACACCTATACCACCTCCAGATCATGATAGCAAATCAGAGTTGCCTATGAGGACATGCATAGGGACCTTAGGACTAGAGTGCGATATAGAGCCAGAGGGGAACATTGTGTACATAGGGAATGGATTTGAGTTCAAGAGAAGAATGCGGGCATTATGCGACTCTTACCTGTGCCTTGACCACTTACCATGGAAGTAAGTATAAATTTTACATATAAATTGAAATAGATATCTTATGTTTTATTTACATGATTTTTTTTATTTTGTAGTGAGCATGATGAGAGGGATAAAAAATATGTACTTAGTTCACTTGAGACAGAGTTTGGGATAGGATGGTCGCATAAGTGGTGTCTAAAAGAGATGCGGACACTTATGGCTCATCGTCGCGATAATGCACGGTACGCATTGCTTTTATGTATATATATGTGGATATGAGTATGTGTGTTTATGTATGTATGTATGTATATGAGAGAGAGAGAGAGAAAAGAGTGAGACTAGAGGGACAAATACACGGATACACACACATATACATCATACATGCACATTTACACACATATACACATACATGCACATTTATACATACACACACATACATGCACATTTTTACACACACATACACCTGCATGCAGTTACACACATACACATGCGTGCAGTTACACACATATAATGAATACACACACACACAACACATGCATATGCACATAAAGATACACATACATATACAACACATGCATATGCATAAATAAAAAATATATAAATAAATCCTATTTCAAAAATCCTAATTTGAAAACATTGATTTTGATATTAGGGTTTAAAACCCCTAATTTAAAAACTCTAATTCAACCTTTTAGCCATATGATTGAAGTATATGTACACATTGCATCTATTCCTCCGACGTCCTACTAGAGAGATGTCTCTCCTCCCAAACTTATGCCTCTATATATAGCTACACGAATCAACGAGGATCATAATATATATAAAGATATATACACATCATGTAGATACACATACATAAATATAAAATGGAGTAGATATATTATGCATCACACATACATGCCTAAATGCACACATAAATATATATATACATGCATACATATTTACATGTACACATTTACACATAGACACATATACATATATACATGTACACATCACATATACATGCCTACATGCACACATAAATATATATATATATATATATACATGCATACATATTTACATGTACACATTTACACATAGATACATATACATATATACATGTACACAATTATAAACACTTGCATATATTACATGAATACATGAAACTCAGTTCCCAAGCTGATCTAAGTTTGATTGATGAGTTCTTGATGATCTCCTGTAATGAAGGATTTCTAGAAACCTCTGATTGTAATTGATGAACAGCAAGTCCATGACGTGTACGAGGTATATTAACATTATGATAAAAATTATCATCATCATCATCATCGAGCAAGTATTCCTGTATATCAACAATAATTTGATTTTGTATATGGTTTTCAAATAAAATAATGACATTAATTTATATAAAAAATACATACCCAAGCATTATCACGTTGACTAGGTGATGGTGCACGCTCAAAAGTACCATACTCTACCTCATGTTCAATACATTCCAACTGTGGTCTTCGATACGTGCCATAACAAGAGTTACACCAACATATAATATGCTCTTGATAGTAAAATTCATCATAATTCCTATCGGAGGACACATGTGAAGTCATTGCATGGGTAGGAGGTGGTGGAGTACCCTCTGATTGATCAGAATCCGATTATAATGAGAAACAAAAAAAAATATAAGTTACGTTGCACGATGAGGAGACGGTGGTGGAGTTCCATCTGATTGATCAGGATCTACAAATAATGGTATTTGATATTAATAATCTGATTATTTACATACACAAAAAATTCACATATACATATTTACACAAACACACATATTCAGTCACATATACACAAATACACACTATTGTGGGATAAACCCATGTATTTTGTATGAATGAGTGTATATGCATGCATGTGTGTGTAAGTATATATGTGGATATGTATATGTGTGTTTATGTTATATGTATGTATATGTGTATATGTATACATATATGTATGCGTTTATGTTTGCATGTATATGTGTATGTGGGTATGTGTATGTGTATGTGTGTATATATATATATGTGTATGTATTCTGATTTTTTTTCTGTTTGAGATTAAATTAACAGGAGATATTGTATGGTGGAAAAAAAATAAGAGGCGACCTAAAATACCACCTGCGATGTGGCAGTTTTTTCATAGACAGCTACGTCTTCAGGAGTCATTTCCTCAGCAGAAGGTACACAAATTAATAGTCTATATTTATAATTTTCATATATTTTAGTAATTTTTACATTTAATTTATGTATTTTTTTTTCTGAAATAAACAGGCTACTACAAAGAAGAGAGTGGAGTCGGGCCACACATCACACCTAAGCCAAATGGGCCATCATGGTTTTGTAGCTACATTTGTAAGTATGTGTGTTATTGTGAGTAAAATAAAATAAAAATACTAAAATACTCACATTTATTTTAGTGTTATCCGGATACCTTTGTAAGTATTATTAAATTTTATATAATTATTTTATTTTTATGAATGCTTTAATTGTTTTACTTATTTATGTTTGTTATATGTAATATAGGAGTATTATGGAGAGGCAGATATGGATGAGGTGGAGAGACAGACACAGGAGGGACGATCTCGATCGTCATAGGGTGATCATGATGATGAGGATGAGGATGATCATGATGTTGCTGATGATGATGATCATCATCATGATGATGATGATTAGGATTCTAGTTGATTATGACATTGGATTATATGTATTTACATTGATATATATATATATATATATATATATTATCTATATCTTTTTTGTTTCAGTTATGTTTTGAATTGTGTGTATGGTATTAAGTAATGAAGAGTTTTGTTCTATTGATTGTTATTATTGTTTATATTAAGCATGTGTTTTAATGCTTCAATTATATAATTCATTCATATGTGTGTACGTAAGTGTATATGTATGGGTGTGTATAAGTATGTATGTGCATGTGTATGTGTGTGTATATGTATGTATGTGCATGTGCATGTGTAAGTGTATATGTGTGTATGAGTATGTGCATGTCCATGTGTATGTGTGTGTATTTGTATGTGTATGTATATGTGTAACTCTATGTGTATATGTGTGTATGTGCATGTATATGTGTATATGTATGTATGTGCATGTGTGTGTGCATGTGTATATGTGTGTGTACGTATGTGCATATATATGTATATATGTGTGTATAATGTATGTATATGCACGTGTATATGTATGAAACATGCATGTGAATGTGGATGCATTTCCATTTGCATCCATGTGCATGCATGTGGATGTGCATATACATGTATTTATGTATATGTTAATGTGTATATATATATATATCTATATATATATATATATATATATATATATATATATATATATATATATATATATATATATATATATATATATATATATATATATATATATATATATATATATATATATATATATATATGCAATAATGCATGCATGTAAGTCTTTTTATGTGGTTGTAGAAATGTTTGTGCATATGCCTGTGTATGTGTGTGTATGTCTAAGTGTATGTGCACATGTATCTTTGTGTATATGTGTGTGTATGTGCATGTGTATATGTGTGAGCATGCATCTTAATCATGTGTAAGTGTATATATGCATATTAATAAGTGTGAGTATGCTATCTAATGAAAATAACACAATTCAAATGATATACAAAGAATAGAAATTGTACTTACAGTAGTTAGCCATACTTTTTGCTTGGTTAGCTTCTTGAATAACCTGCAATAAAGAGAGAAAGAAGAGAGAGAGAGAGAGAGAGATAGAATTCAAAGAGAGAAAGATGTAGAAAGAGAGAAACAAAGACAAAAAGAGACAATAAGATAGAGCTTAGGCATAACAACAATTCTACATATACTTGTTTCAGCTCATAAGCGTAGTGCAATTGCGAAACGTTGGAGAGATCTTCAATCAGATGCGTTAAAATGTGGATCAAAGAGCCTCCAACGTTTTAATTTTTTCCGTCAACAGAACGTCATGTAAGCAATGGTAATGCATCGTAAAAACCACTGGAATTGGTGCCCCATAAGCGATGTTTTTTAGCGTCGCTTATGTGACATTTTTTAGTGTAGCTTATGCGATGCAAATGCGTCGCTTTTTAAAACTGTGACCTTAGTGATGCTCTATGCGAGCGTTGCACACCCCATCCCAACGTATGTTGAAAAAAACATCGTTTTGTTTGTCGTTCAATCAACCGTTCACACGTGACGCTCATTGGGACGCATTTTGCAATTTTATAGCGACGAAATTGTGTCACCTTAACCGTCCCTATGCGCCCGTATTCCTTGTAGTGATATATGCATGTAAATATGATTATATGAGTCTATGTGTGTACATATTATTATGCATGTGTATGTGTATGCATTAGGGAAAAAACGGCCAAAAAGGGGTTGTTTGCTAATGAGAGATTAAGGAAATTGACAAATAAAGTCTTTCCACGTGTACAAGAATATAACATTCTTGTCTCTTTTAACCGCATGAAGAAATTCTTTTTTTAATACATTATTCTTTTAAAGCGCCCCTAAAGTGATAAAGAGTCTTGTATTCACTGTACAATTTTTTGGTTTGATGCAATAAAAGATATTTTGGCACACTACACAAAGCATATTCTCAAATTTCCAAGAAGGACTTGATTTTTGAAGATACAAAATATTTTTGAGTTCACAAAATTTATTCACCGATAGGGTTTACATCAAATCAAAAGTTTCCATGTGTACAAAGCCTTTTTCTCTATAAATACTGCCAAAATTTGTGAATGTCCGTTTCTCTCTTTGAACATTCTTCTTCTTCCAAAGTTCAAATGGCTTCTTCTTCTCGTCGTCCTTCCAATCGTGTAACCTCATGTGAGGTTTACAACAGAAGAGAGGATTCTTTATGGAAACCTCTTTCTGTGAAAGTAAATGAATGGATAACTATGCTTCCTAACTGCATAGGTGCCCATAAAGTCAAGCATGCAAAAAGAGACAATACAAGAAACCACTGGAAGGGACGTATTCTCAGTTTCAAATTGAAGAGATGCGGTTGGTTTGGACGAGTACAACATGTGTACATCGCTAAGAAATCTTGTTCTAGAAAATCATCTACACTTCCCTTCGTATTGTAAGTGAAGTTTTACAATGCTCTTCTATCATTCCAGTTGTTTTTGTATAATAAAACATATGTTTTTGTACTGCAAATATCTTTCCTTCCAATATTGTGGAATGGCAACCTGTTGAATGTTTAACAGGAACATTCAGAGTTCTTTACAAGGAATATGCAAGACTCATGTATGCAGACAAATCTGTTCAATTTTTCAATAGCATAGAGTTATTTGTCCATTATGCAGATTATCAAGTGCCATTAGGGAGGAGTTCTTATGGGAATCTTGTTCATGTACCTTGTCCTTGCATCTCTTCATTAGATTGGGATGCTCCTGATCATTCAATAGTTAGTGTTCTATGCAAAATTAAATTTGACATCCAAAAGGCAATGTCAGCAGGCCGAATTTTGAGAAGGATAAAGATTCAATGGTTTTTGCCTATTCATGTCTTTGTAGCATGCTTTAAAAACATATTATTACAGAAAACAAAAACAATGTGGTTGAATAGGAGAGTCTCCATTTCAGAGATTGATGATGTTTTAGGTAGGGAATGGGATAGCAAAGAATTTCAAAAGCTAGGTGACATTATTTTATGTAAAGTTAGTCCCAATTCTCTTTCAATCTCATATCAGATATGTCGACAATCTCTGGTTCTAGGATATGACTATCGAAGGTGGAAAAAAAAACTTGGACTTTGGATAGCCTTGGACTCAGAGGAGAGCTGTCCAGAATTTGAGTTAGAAGTATTGATTCATCCAGATTTTCAATCAAGGAAAATAATTGTCACTGCAAATTGGAATCTCAAAAATGTAAGGGAACTCCTAGAATACCTTGATGAGGTATCATCAAAGTGTAGATTCTCAATTGATGATGCATGCAATAGTTAACATTAGATCAGAGAAATCATTATCTTGCATAAGTTTCTTGCCACCAAGGGTGATTAAGTTCCAACCCTTAAGATTGTAACAAGTTAACCCTGACATTCTTACATAATGTATCTCCCTCTTATAGAAGCTTCTATTGATACTTCCATTGAATTTTCTTTGCAAGATGGTGACAAAGAATGTGTGTTAAATTATGAATTTTAAATGTCTATATTCATATTTGCATTTTTTAATTTACTTTCAAGATTTTGATGAGGTTCTTATTGTACAATGACAAGAATATAAACCATGACATTCTTAGATATTTTTTAGGTCCTTTATTTCATATTTCCATTGATTTTTATTTGCAGGAGTGAATTGATGACTTCAATTATTCCCCTTCATCTAAACTCATATTGGCATTTTTTTGTTTAACCTTAAGATTCTGATGAGGTTCCAACTAAGAAATAATTATACAGGAACTTGCATAAGTAAATTCTAGATGAACAAGAGATCTAGAATTCAATATCTATTTTCAATTTAATTATAATAGTCTATCAAAGGTGCACATTAGTCTCAATTAAATAATTTGATTCCATCCATCTTTTTTGTCCTCAAGTAATGCAAGAGAAAGTATCATGGTGCACATAACAAGTAATATAAGAGAGGGTGGAGAACCTGGTGCAAATTCCAATCCAAGGTTTGATATTTCAAAATATGAAGAGCATGACTTAAGGCATAAAACAGAGGAGATGAGATTAGAGAAGACGACCGATTCAAGCGACTAGTGCAATCTAAACTTGTCGGATGGCCCTTATCGCTTAGATCGGTCGTGTTAACAAACTACCGGGAGAGACTTCAACAAGTGACCTTGCGTAAAGGTTTGAGTCATGAGTATAAAAACAACTAGCAACAGCTCATCTCATGCAAGGTTGCTAAAAGGGGATGAAATGGATAATACAACCGATACAAGCAATAGGGGCAATCCAAAATTCTCTGATTCCCCGTATCGCTTGTATCGATCGTGTCCTCTTTCTTCTTTATATTCTTCTATATCTTCTCCAATTTAAACTTTCTAACAAGAATGAAGTATTACAGTCACAATGCAACAAGAATGAAGTATTTCTGTAAGAAACCCACAATGCAGTCATATTTGTGACATGAACAAATTTAATTGTACCATGCAATGAACTTTTGTTTAACTCTCAAAAGGTTCAATACAACTGTATATTTCTCAAGGCATATAAATATTATTTAAGGCAAATAAATATGGTTACAATGACCATCTTCCAGATGAAGATTGGCATAAGTACATACAATTTGTACATAAATAAATCTTCCAACCTATGCTGGTTTTACAATAGATTTCAATATTAGGCTCAAAAATGATTCAACCCTTTCTATCCTTTTTGGAGCCCTCTTTTCTTTGTTGCTTGTGGCCCTTTTTGGATCTTTCACCTTGACTCATTTTCTTGGTCTCATGCTTCAATGGTGAGTGAAGAGGAAGCCCTTTCTTTTTTTTTCAGAGTTTTTTTTATCAGGTGGAGGGGGTGAAGGTGAGTCTGGATCATTGAGGCAGATTGCATGTTTCATAATGCCATTTATTGCTCTCTCTCTCTGATCAAGATGATCCATACATCTGGATAGTTTGATAAATTTAATTCAGGACTATAAAACCTTCTTTCCAAGAATCTTACAACATTTGCAATCACTCTCCAGCTACATGATGTTGCATCTTTCTACAATGGCACATGAATTTGTATGTATCCAAATTGCTTTTGTTCATTCAATTTAGCAATTCCAGGAAAATTTTGATCAATATGCATCTTGAGAAGCTTTGCACTGCATTGTAAAGTAAAAATCAGAACGGATGGCATGGCTCTTAAATAGAGAACAAAAAAATGTATAGCAACTTATGCTTTGCAATTCCCATGTTGTGATTTAAGAGAATTGAGGAAAAGAGCTTGATATGCATTGAAGTCAACAATAATAAGACTCAAATGGCCCCTGCCAATGAGTTGCATGTAAATATACTTTCTTAAATGAAACAAACATCTTTCCAAAATGAAGATGAATACTTACTTTTCAATATATGGGTAGATAACACATTCTACCTCTTCTGTAAAATTATATAGAAAGGACTTGGCATCTCCATGTTTATGCAAAAAACACTGTGTCACCAGAGGATCTATAATAAATACTTTTCTTTGAACCGCTTCCTCACATTGTTGAAGAGGAACGCTACAAATCAAGAAATAAAAATTCAGTTAAGGAACTAGAAAATTAAGCAATACAAGAGCACTTTATGGCCTCTAGATACACCTGAGTGAAATGTTGACCACACTATCTAATATTTCAACATGAAACTCCCTCAACATTTTGTTGTCTTCAGGTCTAATGTCAAGAAACCATTCATTCTACCATGGCATTACAACATTAACTATTATCTTCCCATCTCCTTTCTTAAGGAGCTCTTTATTTGCTTTCTATAACTTTTGAATCTGGTTTAAGATGACACTTTCCTCTGTAAATAATCCCTACTTTTTCCTCTCCTCCTCACTATTCGCTGCAATTCTAGTTTCATGATCATGAGTAACCTGAGGGTTGATCTCTTCAATGACAATTGTTGTTTTGGGTGCTCGGGCTGGAGGTATATTTAAAATATCGAAGAATTTTTTATCATGGTGATCAATAGGAACTAGAGATTTATAAAATTTATATCTTATTCTTGAAACAATAACATAATCCTTTGCCATTAGTGTTACCCTATGAGAATGAGCAGCACATAAATAGGCATCATACATAAAATCAATAGCAAAGTCCTCTACAGCTTCTAGCAGGCATAACAGTGCTTGAATTTGCCACGTCACATTGATAAAGGATGAGGTCTTCATCAAAGAACAGAGGTTGGTTGTGATCTGCTTGACAAATCTCATAAATCGAAAACTAGGGATCAACAATCCCACATACTTTTGAGCTCTTCTAATTTCCCTCAAGGACTTTACATGGTACTTGAACCTTTTCTTTGAAGGCTTGTGTTGGAAGCAGCCAGAGGCACAGACGACACGGAAGCATGTAACGATGGAGCAGTGAGCCAGTGGAATCTTTTTTCAAAGAATCATGTTCTAAAAATACTTTTCAAAAACCTCCAACAGTGATTTTCATCACTATTGTAACATATGTAACATAGAAAACCCCATTTTGTAACCCATAGCTCCATTTTGTGCAAGCCGAGGAGTCCTCGAGCTTGAGGAGCTTAGGTAGAACAAGCGTATCAATTTTCGTTATTTTTAGACATCGTTTACCCTTCCAAATAGCATCTAGGACCTAATTTTTAACTATGCCGGTCACTAGATGTGAAACCGGTCAAAACTAATCTAGAAACTATAAAAAGAGTTAGAGAGCTCATTTTTGAGGTTGGTTAGTGTTGGCTAGTGTGAGCTTAGAGCTATTTTGAGCTTGTAAGAGTGTTCTTGAGTAATAGAGCTAATTTCCCACCTTCCATTGTGTCTTGCTTGTCTCTTCGTAGTGTGTGTGCATGTGTGTGTGCATTTCTATGCTTCTCACCTTCACTCTCACTTCATCTCACATTCACGATCTTCATATCACTCCTATCTCTTTCGCGGATTGACATTAAGGAGGTGGAGCTTCTTAACGTGGTTCTCACCATTGTGCTAGAGCAACACCAAATTTGGCATCGTTGCCGGGGATCGAGTCTAGGACGAATGTGTGATGGTAAGAGTATAGCAAGAAGTGGCGTTGGAAGGTAAAAATTTCAGCTTTTTTTGTTGTTTTTACTTAGCTTTTAGTGTTTTCCACCTTCCCCACACTCCATCTTCATCACCGCATCATCATCTTCATCTCCAAAAAAATCAGAAAATTCACCATATCCACCCATTCCCCTCATTTCCCCTCATTTGTGCATGCGAGAGAGTGAGAGAGAGCTTTTGTGCTTGTGTGTACTTTGGTTTTCTTGAGTTTTCTTGCAGGTACAGAGCTCCAGTGCATCAGGAAAGCTTCGAAAAGGTAAAATTTTCAGTTTCTGTCAGAAATTTCCGACTGTGTCAGACCATCGCGATGGTCTGCAAAGTTCGGAATTTGAAGAAGGCGAGTTCACCACCGTGTAGGCGACCCCTGCGTGTGTAGGAATCCATAGCTGCATCTCAAAAAATCATACTGTGGTGGACCATTGCGATGGTCTCAGACCATCGCGATTGTGTCACACCATCGCGATTGGCTCACGCCATCGCGACGGCTCGGCCGGACCATCGCGACGGTCTCACGCCATCGCGACGGTTCATTTGGGCCATCGCGACGGTTCGCGGACCATCGCGACTGTTCGGTTGACCCCACACCATCGCGATTGGCTCACGCCATCGCGCCGACGGTGCCACGTGGCAAGCTAGACCATCGCGACGGTTCATTTTTTGGACCATCGCGACGACACCCTCACACCATCACGACACTTCAAAAATTCGGACCATCACGATTGGCTCAAGCCATCGCGCCCAGACCATCGCGATTGACTCAAGCCATCGCATCTGTGACCATCGCGACAGTTCACTTTGGACCATCGCGATTGTTCACGTTGACCGTTGACTGACGCCATCACGATTGTCTGCCAGATCGAGCCATCGCGATTGTCCACTTTCACGCCATCGCGATTGTCCACTTTCACGCCATCGCGACGGTTCACCCTCACGCCATCGCGACGGTCCCAGACCATCGTGATTGTCTCACACCATCGCGATTGTGCACCCCCATCGCAAATTTTAGGGTTTCATTTTTGGCCAATTTTGGGGCTATTTTTGGGAAATTTTTGGGTGATTAGACTCATAGGAGACCCCTTAGCTCATATTTGGAGAAAAAAACTGTTTGTCAGTTTTTACCCCCCAGGGCCTGAACGGTCATAACTTTTTCATCTGAAGTCCGTTTTTTGAGCTTAATAGCTCATTAGAAGCTATTTTTAGACAAGCTATTTTGAGGTTGACCTAGTTTGGGACTAGAAAGCCAGGGGGCAAACATTGAAAAGTTGGGCAAAAGGGAAGAGACTTAAAAGGTGTATATACTCAAGTGCTTGATCATCCAACTCTGAATTGGTCTAATATTGGATTTTTCCAGGTCTAGCAAGGGCAATCGAAGGCAACCAAGGCAAGGCAGTGAAGGGCATAAAGCTTGGGAAGCGCGGCTTCTTGGGCATCAGAGCAACCAGAAAAGCTGACTCGAGGTTGGAAGATTACTCAACCCCCTCAATCAATTCTTAGCTTAGGATAAACGTTAGCATTGTGGGTTAAAGACGATAGGAATGCCTCAAGTTCAAGAGAGTTAAATTTATCAAGTTCAAGACTAAAGTAAAGGTGTGTGACACGAAAACCTAAAGGAAGGAACCTAAGTCTGACGGAACGAGAACTCAAAATTATAACGGAAAGTCGAATTCCTCACGCATACATTAAGACAAGAATCTAAAGAAATTTAAAAAGAATCAAGAAAGTAATAACAAAGAATCATTGACGATCTGAGCGTGTACTGAGTGTGCAAGGAACAAAATTAATGAACCTTAGATCGGGCAAACATATAGGTAAGTCAGACCGACGAAGCCTTAGATCATCAGAGGCAAGTGTAAGAACTACTGCACGATCGTGGGCTCAACAATTGAACACTAGTTATCCCACGAGAGCTCAGATACTAGTGATTCAGAAATGGCATTTAGCACAGAAAGACCAGAAGGAGGGTTTCAGAAAGAGTCTTTGTGGTTCCTGACCGCGCTAAAAACACATACACATGGAGAGGTGAATTGGTATTCCCTCCATCTAGAACGAACATGAATACAAGTCAACAAGGGGCAGGAACATCCTCAGCCCATGGAAATCAAAGAGAGGGAAATAAAGAGAGACCGGAAGTAAGCTTTAATCACCCCATAGGGAGAGATAGAACAACCACAGACACTAATAGAGCGGATAGACAAAGAGATCATGGAATACTAGGTGGTAGAGATGATTTTCCTCTACCTAGACCACACGAACATGCAAGAATACTGAGACCCACTCAATTAGTGAAATCCATGAAAAATTACTTTGATGGGACAGGAGATCCCTATGACCACGTCGCAGAATTCAAGCAAGTACTAAGAGCCGAACAAGTTGAAGACATGTTCACGCAATACAACGCATTTGGACTAACGTTAAAGAATACCGCTTTAACTTGGTTCCAACCTCTGCAACAAAGGCAATTTAGAGACATCCATCACTTTTTAGAGTCATTCATCACTGAATTCTCTAAAAGTGGGATTAGACATGACACGTCTTCGTTGATTCATAGCTTTAAACAGACCCCTCAGGAAACAGTAAGACTGGCAGGACGTAGGTTTAGACAATATGTTGAACGATGTCCAATGCAAGAGCTACCCTCACAAGCTAAGCAAGTGTCCTTGTTTTTAGATGGCTTGTTGAGCTCTAAACCACGCTCCTACGTGTACCTAAAAGAACCCAGAACGCTAGAGCAATGTGTAAGAATTTGTATAGACATTGAGGACATCTTAGGAGACGAGTTGGAACTCTCAAAGGTCTATAAGGACTCACACTGTTCATCTCTAGCATCCATAAAATTGTCTAGCTCAATAGAAGACCTAGCAGAAAAAGTGGCCCAGAAATTAGGAGTTTCTAGCAAACCTAGGGTACTAATGAACAAGCGCTGTTACACCTGTGGTGGTGAACATATGGCAAATGTGTGTCCCAATGCACCACAACCACAAGCCAACCCTAGTGGCCAATATTGTACAATTGAGAGAAGATACACGAATCATATGGCTCAGGACTGCCCATACAACAAACAAACCGTGAGACAGAACTACGCGCAAGCATACCCGCAGCCAGGTAGGTATCAAGGCCATTACAATGCTCAGCCTTATTACTATAGGCCTCCTCAGAACTACCCATACCAGGCTCAACAGAGACCTCAACCTGTCTTAGCTCAGCAGCCACCCCCACCAGCGAATGTCATCTCAGTCAAATACGCTACTGCAGAAGAGAATCTAAGTAGGGCCTTAGTGCCTTCTTCACCTTTGATCACGGAAAGTGACCCGATCTCAAACAGTTTTGACTCTACGCATGTAGATAGTCCACCCGCATATTACACAGAGTCACCAGAACACGTAGAAACATATCATTATGATAGTCCACCAGTGGAACCTAGTTGGGAGCCCGACTACGCTCATGTGATGTACACAAACCCAAATCCACGGCCCCAATTGAGACAACAAAGACCACAAGGCCCTAGAGGACCATGCTTTAGGTGCCAAGGAGATCATTTCATAAAGGATTGTCCACATCCTCCGATAGCAGGACAATCACAGTACTATAACATCCAAGGCTTTTGTGCCGATTGTGGCAAAGAGCACATAATCAAAGATTAACCTAAGAATCTTGTTAATGCTTCGAATGTGACACCGATCAACGTGATAGGTATTGTAAATAACGCAGATGGATCCAACCCTACATACGTGCCTATCCAAGCTATAACCAGAGCCCAGGCGCTCTTACAGAACCAACAGTTTAATCAAGGGAAAGTAGCCGGAACTAGTGAAGTTGCAGAATCTAGCAGTAAAAAGACAAAATCCTGGAAAGATTCCAGAGAAAGAAAAAGAGAAAGTGGAGTAAAAAGATAACTGAGTTGGAAGGAAGTTTAGAGGAATCTAGAGCCAAAATCCTAGAATTGACTTCACAGGACTTGAATCAAGAGAATCTAGCTCAAAAATCAGGATCAGTTTTAGCGGAACCCATACCAGAAAATCTAGATATGATGTTTCGTGCATATCAGGCTAGATTAAAAGAGGGACCTCAGGTAGCTGAAATGAGCAAAAACTACCCTCGAGCTGATCTAGAAATTGAGAGAACTAAACTTTGCATGAAGATGGTAGAACTAGCACAAGCTTTGTTTGAAGCCTCTAGATATCTTAATTGGAATAACATGGCAAAACCGGAACTACACTTTCAAGGACTAATGGAGAGGCTAGAATATTTGATTGAAAGCAAAGAGAAAAAGGATCAGCCTAGGAACCCTATTGTCCCAGAGACACAGGAAAGGAATGTGCCATCCCTGTCTCAAGTACCCAACTCAGAAATTCAAGACAATTTGTCTTCCATACATAAATATTCACATGAATTTTTGAGAGAAATACAAGAAGAGAAGTGGAGAAAGGAACAAGGAACCCATCCTCCTATTCAAGAAATAGATGACTTGCAAGAACAATTTCCCCAAGACATTCCCTCTATATACGCTGATGTAGAGGAAGAACAACTGAGTGAACACACAGGATTTGAATCTAATTCTTTACAAGAATTACCTCAGTTCACAGGACCTTGGGAAGCAAAGTCTATTAGTATGAGAGCACCCACGATAATAGTGAGGAATGAAGAATCAGTAATCCCTAGAAACACGGAAGTGATCAAGAATACTAAAGTACAATGTAATTTCACTCTAGAGGAGTTGTTGAAGGTAAAACCAGAATTGTGGAAACATGTAGCAAATCAATTCCCCGAGCTTGCTACTACTACCTCACAAATAGGATCACAAAATAAGGTACCAGAAATACCCGTAGAAAAGATTGGAGATGTAAGCGAAGGAGAGGAAGGTAACACTTATCTTCCAATAACCCATCAGGGCTACACCACGAAAGCCATCTTAGATTCAGGAACCGGAGTAGCCATCGCTACCACCGCCTTATGGAAACGTTGGGGTAAGCCAGCATTGAGACCCACCAGGATGAAGCTACAAATGGCTGACGGACACATAGAAAAACCATTAGGCTTACTAGAAGGCATATCTCTCACCACTTGTGGCGTAGAATTTGAGCATACCTTTGCCATTTGTGACTTTGCAAAAAACCATGCTTATGAGATGATATTGGGACGACCATTCATGCGTCAGTTGCAAATTGTACAAGATTGGGGAACTAATTCTTTGTACATGCAACATTTAGGAGTGACTACCAAAGTCAGCCTTAAAGACTATTCACATCGAGATGTACCCCCAATACAATGGAATACCATCCATAAGACACCAGTAGAAACAGAATCCGTGCACTCATTAGAATCAGATCCTTCTTGGTTGCATGAGGATACTCATTTATGGATGTGTAAAGTAGCCAAACAAGAGGAAGAAAGATTAGAAGCAAGGACCTTAGGTGCAGAACAACATCCACGAACCCTTCAAGATCCAGCCTACGCACCTGTAGTATTCCCAGACGAAGAGTTTGAACCCCATGGTTGGGCAGAAATCCTAGCAACCATGGATGTAGCCATCAATGAAGAACAATGGACACCCCACTGTGACGAGGATGGCTATGATATCTCAGTTTTCACGATAGAGCCAATCATGTGCGATGCAATTTTAGAAGAGTGTGAACCTAACACTGATGCATTTGAGGATGCAAGCGATTTTGATTTAGAATCAATTATCATGGACCCACCCTTTGCATCAGAGGAAGAATATTTTTTCGAGGTAGAGACTCACACTCAGAAACAGGAAGAAATTACAAATGAGGTGAGGTTAGCCACTCAAGTGACTAGCAAAAGTGAAGGCAAGAAAAGAAAGAAGAAAGACACCATGACAGAAAAAGAAGAATCTTCGTTTGAAGTACCCGAGAATTTCAAGAAATATGAAACCGAAGATAGAAGAATCATGGTACGAATGCCTAATTGAAAGGCGAATGACGGTCAAGTATATGATAACCGAGAGAAAACCAAGAAAATAATAGTTGCTATCGAAGGAGAAGAAGAAAAATGTACATACATAGGGCATGATTTGACAACTGAAGAAGAAGAAGAGCTAGTTGCCCTATTGCGCGAATATAGAGATGTTTTTGCTTAGAGTTACAAAGATTTGAAAGGAGTAGATCCAGATATATGTTCTCATAGAATCCCTATGAATCCAGATGCAAAACCGACAAAACAGAAACCGTACACGTATAATGATAACTACGCTGCGAAGATTAAAGAGGAGATAGATCGCTTGATAGAAGCAGGATTCATTTACGAAATTGAGCATACCGAATGGGTATCCCCCATTGTGGTTGTGCCCAAGAAGAATGGAAAATTGCGTGTGTGTATTAACCTTAAAAAAGTTAATGCCGCAACGATTAGAGATAGTTATCCTCTTCCTATCACGGAACATCTATTGGAAAGAGTTGCGGGCAAGGAAGTTTACAGCTTTCTTGATAGATTTTCAGGCTATAATCAAGTAGCCATTGCTCCAGAGGACCAACACAAGACGTCATTTGCCACTGAATGGGGCATATTTGCATTTCGTGTGATGCCATTTGGCTTAACAAATGCACCCGCCACTTTCCAGCGACTCATGTGTCATGTTTTCAAGGAATTCTTACGCAAGAGTTTGGAAGTTTATGTCGATGACTTATGTGCACCTTCAGATGTAAGACAGACACATATCCCGTAGTTAAGACAAATATTTGACAAATGTCGAGAATATCAGGTTTGTTTGAACCCAGAAAAATGTGTTTTCATGGTCAGAGAAGGCAAAATTCTAGGACACATTGTGTCAAAAAATGGAATCTCTACGGATGAAGAAAAGGTGAAAGTAATTGCAGAATTACCTAGACCAACTAATGTGAAAGGGGTACAAGCATTTATGGGCCATTGCGGATATTATAGGAGATTCATACACATGTATGCAATCATAGCCAAGCCTTTGTACTCTCTTTTAACCAATTTTGAATGGACAGATGAATGTGAAAATTCATTCAATGAACTTAAACGACGCTTGTGCTCAGCACCTATATTGACTACCCCAGATTGGAGTACCATGTACATGTGGATGCATCCAATTATGCCATAGGATGTGTGTTAGCACAACCCACGAATGAAGGTAACATAGATCTCCCCATAGCTTACGCGAGCAGACAATTGAACGCAGTAGAAAGAAATTACACCACGACGGAACGAGAAGGATTAGGGATGATCTACACAGTAAAGAAGTTTAGGCACTACTTGTTGGCCAACAAATTCAAGTTCTTTACAGATCATCAAGCCCTATTGTACTTAGTCAACAAACCATGTAACACAGGACGACTGATACGTTGGTTTCTATTACTCATGGAATATGATTTTGAAGTCGTAGTCAGGAAAGGAAAGACACATCTTAGAGCTGACCACCTTTCGAGATTAACCTCAGGAGAAGCTCCTCAAGGAGTAGCGGATGATCTACCAGATGCATACTTGTTTAATCTTGAGATAGCACCAGAATGGGCTAAGCCTATAGTCCATATTCTGACATACGGACCCAAGAATCCTAGGATAAAGATCAAAGAGGGAGAGATTAACAAGTCGCAGAGATACCAAATAATGGCAGGAAGCATATATAAACAGGATAATCAAAAGATTCTTGCTTGTTGTGTGGATGAATCAGAACATGCGAATTGGTTGCAATTATCACATGTAGGTGCACTAAAGCAACATCATTCAAAACATCGAACATTACAGACTCTGCATAGACTAGGAGTATATTGGCCTTCGATGGAAGCAGATGTCTACAGGTTGTGTAAGGAGTGCAATGTTTGTTGTGAAAGACCACCAGTAGAGCATGCTACACTATATCACGTGTCTCTCACACCAGACTGGAGTGAACAATTAGTGACATACTTGAGGACGAAGACATTCCCTCAAGGAATGACTTTAGCACGACAACGCAGTCTAGAGCAGGAAGCTCAAGATTATTCACTTATTGGCGATAACCTATACAAAAGAGGACGAGATGGATATCTAAGACAATGTGTTCATGAGAGCGATTATCTGAGCATACTAGAGACTGCACACCAAGGTGTTGCAGGAGGTCATTTTGGACCCGATAGGATAATCAAAGCCATCCTCTTTGCAGGATTATGGTGGCCCACTCTTCACATGGATGCTCATACCTATGTAAAGAGATGTGATGTGTGCCAAAGAACTCAGTTTCCTACTCGCAGAGACGAAATGCCATTGAAACCCATGATGGGCGGACGTGCATTTTCTAAGTGGGGTATAGACTTTGTAGGACCCATTAACCCCCCTGCAAAAGGTACACATGCTGAATACATTATTGTTGCCACAGATTATCTTACGAAATGGGTAGAGGCAAAAGCCACAAAAAAGAATGATGCACACACAACTGCAAAATTCTTATTTGAAAATGTCTTTACAAGATATGGACTGCCTATAGAGTTAGTGAGCGATTGAGGCACTCACTTTCTAAACCAAGTCATTGAATATTTGTTACAGGATTTTATGGTGATTCACAAGAAATCTGCACCATATCATCCTCAGGCCAATGGTCAGGCTGAAAGCACTAATAAGATCCTTTGTAACGTACTGACGAAACTCGTGAACAACAAACGTTCAGATTGGGACAAACAGTTACACCACGTTGTTTGGGCATATCGAGTGGCCTACAAGACCGTACTCAATGCAACTCCCTTTCAGATGGTTTTTGGTCAGAATGTAGTGCTTCCATTGGACTTCTTGATACCTACCCTTAAGGTTGCACAAGAACATCAGTGGACCGGCCATGAATTATCAGCGAGAACAATGGACTTGGAACGATTAGGAGAAACCAGGCTAAAGGCAGCAGCAGGAATATATGCAGCGAAGAAGCGACAGAAAGCATATTTTGATGCACATGTGAAAGATAAAGGCTTAAAAGAAGGAGATTTAGTTCTAGTATATACGCTAAAGCAACACGCACGTAAGTTAGAAAAGCGAGGTTATGGACCTATGATCATTAACAGACTCTCAACAAGTGGAGCAGTACAATTAGCCACTTTAGAAGGAGATATAATGCCTAATTATATTAGTGGCTGTAGAGTCAAGCTATATCAGGAACCTCTTACTGAGGATATGCTTAGACGACTCACGTTGGCAAAGAAGCGTAAGGAGGAAGAAAATAGAATACGAGCGGAAGCTCAGGCAGAAGCAATAGAACACATTAAACGCATGAAGTTAAGAAGACAAGGAGTAGGGAGAGAACATTATAACCATCTGGAAACTACACCCAGATACCCCATGGCCATGTGTCAAGTAAAGTCAAACACTCATCCTAGTATAGTGGACAGGAGACCATTCATTACAGTCAGGTTAGAGCACCGCAACCCTTGCCAAGAGCTCAGGGCTTTAATTGAATCAGGTGCTGCGACTAGTGCGATTAGATGGTCCCACTATAAGGATTCAGGAATAGAAATGCGGCCAATTGAGGCATACCTCATAGGCCTAGGAGGCATGGAAACCCCTTGCATGGGTGAGGTGGACCTTCCTATCCTCATTAAGGATGTGACCATGATAGCGAAGCTACTAGTGTGCCATGATGACGACCTGATAGAACCCCTAATCCTTGGCCAAGATTGGCTATACGATCACTCAGTGGACCTAAATCTTAGACAAGGCTCCTTACAGATTGGAACCTTAGAACAGAAGCGATTGATACCGCTTGACTTCCCTAACGGCATTCCGATTGAGGTTTGTAACCCTAGACCCTATGAAACGCATGCGACGGAAGACCGGAAGATCTTGGGTCAGACCAGTCACGTTACGTCTACACCAACCCACTCGGGCTTGGCTATGGACAGTTGTCAATCAGAAGGACGACAGGAGATCTTCCCTGGGGCTTCCTGCAAACTAGAAGGGGCAGCTACCCAACCGCTAGGGCAGTTGAACACAATCAGCGGTCAGGTGGGTTGCATCAGCGCCCAAATGAGCACAACACCCTACGGTGCTCATCCTTCCAAACTTGCTGCGGACTGGCCTATATTAAAGATAAATAACGAATCACTTCCTAATGGGCAGGTCACGCAAGTGTTGGATCTCCCTTCTTTTCCAAAGCAGAGCGTCCATAGGACCTCTCAAACCCAACCACGAAGGAGTCAACCACAACAGAGGAACCCAGACCGACGACACCACCAGACAAGGCAAAGAAAGCAGCAGTATCAACATCACAGAACAAGTGGCACGAAACAAATATGGGTGCCAAAAGGACAGCAACCACAGGCTATTGGCAACACTGCAGACGAGAACAGGACAAAGTTTCAACAGAAGCAGAGTCAACATCCAAAGTCCCCCCGATCTTCTTCCCCAAGTACAATTACTCTACAGATTTGGATCGCCAAGAAATACCTTATCCATAGACCCACACCCATGCAGATTTGGGTACCCAAACAATGTATTATAGCCCAACCCTCTAGCCATGTAATATATACCCCTCCGAAATCTTTTCATCCTTCAATACCACCACACCCGATACCACTTTTTGTCCCTCAGCAGAAACATACCACCCACTCCAAGACTCTTAGGAAATGGATACCGAAACGTATCCAGACGTCTTCTTGTACCCCCTTATCTAACAATTCTCCCACCCCGTTTAAACTCCACCCTTGTAATAATTCACCCTCAACCAAACCTTGTATAAATTCATACACCCAAACCCCACATCATGCATAATAAAAGCTCATCAAGAATTGTAGGCATAATCTGAACCATATAGGTGTCTAGAGACCTGCATTAGCTCTGCAAAAAGATCATTGCATCAATCACTTCACGACACTTGGCTACACGGGTTACACATCGGTTATGGAAAAGGATTGCGGTCTCACCTTAATGGGATCATAATTAATTTCCATACTAATGTGTTAATCTTTTGTAGCAGATCTTTTCCATTAGCTCATCAGTCATCATGCAAACCGAAGCAGGACCATCAGAAGCTGGCCCAAGCACACCAGTGGCCAATATTGGAGACTTACTCGCGGAATCTTATCCTACGATGCAACCACCAGAGTTTCAAGGTTTTCCAGGACCCATGCCAATCGATGATCCTCCTAGAGGATATACTGAGAAGATTCATCGTAATCTCACTGGTTTCAAGGCCTAGCAGGACCATTAGCAGACGCTGATTTCATATTTGAGGCCAATTTGGCATTTGATCTTCGCACATGGGCCAAGTACCAGTTCTTTTCAAGAGAATTTGAAGGACTACAGAATACACAAGATCTAACGCACGTTTGGGCACAAGCGGGATTTACAGAATACTTTAGTGACCCTCTGCCTAAACCCGATTTTTACAGATGTTTTTACCTAGTAACCACCTTGACAGCTTCCGAAAACAAGGATCTACCTGGCACATTCATGTTACCATCCTTGGTAAATGATCCTCCATTCAGAAGGTTTTATTTGTCTAAAGATTTAATTCGCGCAGCTCTGAAAATACATGGAACACACACTCCGATGGAGAGAGAACGGCTAGTCCCAGAGCAGATGAAACGTGGTGACGTAATTAAGTGGGAGGATATTTCTGCTATAACACCTGAGCTCTCTAAGCCATTACGAATATGCATGCAGCACTTTGCTTTCCCAGCTCAGGATCGTTTTTACCATGCCCCACAAAAGAATCTGGTTTGGATTATACTTAGCATGTACTGGACCTCAAACGGTTGATCTAGCTAGCTGGATAATTGATCAGCTCTATTTGGCACAACATAGATGGGAGCGAAAGAAGGTAATCAATGGGTGCTGCGCCCTCACCAGGATCATATATATGTGCTTGGCGTATGACTTACCAATTGAGCGTGCCATGACCAGTGAGGAACTGAAGGCATTCAAAGGAACCACTAGGAAGGCTAGAAAGTCTAGCAAAGGTGTTGGAGAAACAATCACTAATTGGACATATATTTGAAGGTCAAATCTTAGGAAGAAAACCCCATGCCTATGTGAAGGGACAAATTCACAAATGTATCATATTTGTAAAGTTAGTTCACTTTAGTTCTAGAAGTTTTTTAAAATCACGAGAATACGAAAATCTATATAAGTTAGTTTGTATCAACTGACGCGGAGAGAGAGTGAGAGAGAAGAAGTAGAAGAAGGAGTTCATTTTATACGACTGAGTATAGTCGGGCTTTTCTGAGTGAGAAAGCATCTGTAAAACTTCTGAGTTTTCATAGCTATGAGAAAGAACTGAGTAAAGTTCTGTGTATGAGTCTCTCTCCATCATCTCCATGCTTGCCTACTGTGTGATGAATTCAAAAGTTCAAGTTTTCTGAGCAATTCGATGCCTGGCATCGAATCTTGGCTGATAAGTCATTATTTCCATTCTCTGTGTGTTAACTGTTGTTGAATCTTTTAAAAACATGAAGTTTGTGGAGCAACTCGATGCCTGGCATCGAGTTTCAGCATAAAGTGGATGCCCGGTATCGACTTCTAGCATACAAGTGGTCTTCTTCATGTGTGTGTAAAAGAGAGTATTTTTGGTGCAGAAAAAGGGCCTAAAAAAGCTCAAAGTCGATGCCCGGCATCGACCTTGACTGAAATTCGATGCTAGGCATCGAATTTTTATTTTTAGACACCCAGAAATACTAAAACAGGCAAAAATTTCCAGTTTTGGAAGGTCATACAGGGTCATCTTGTGAAGGCCATAACTTGAGTTCTAGAGATCCGTTTGATGCATATGATAGCTTGTTGGAAAGCTCTACTCTTCTAGTTTCATCCTATAAAGTTTCATGGAGAAATAATACTTGATCTAGGAGAAATTAGCAAAATACTGAAGGTATGTCATTTCAGTGACTAGGAATTTCTGTAGAAGCAAAGTTCTCACTTTAGGCTATCATTTCTCAAAGTTTGGAGTGGCAATGAGTTAATGGTGACCATAGAGGTGTTCTAGTGTCACATTAATTCATTTCTTGTGGTGTTTCATACATCAACAAGTGGTATCAGAGCAGAAAGATTCTCGAGAGCAGAAGACGACAAAGGTACGAGAAGTTTTGTAAAGTTTTCCATTAAAGTTTGAAAGGTGAAGCATTTGAAGACACAAGGCATCAAAAGGTTACTTCAAAAGTATCCTCATACACAAAGAACTTGAAAAGGTATTATCCTTTAAGCTCACAGGTTGCAGCAGAAGAAAAGAACTATGGCAGATCATATCTCCATTGACAAACTGGACAGAGATAATTACCCCGCATGGGTAATGAGAATGGAAGCCTTACTTATGAGTAAGGATCTCATGGTATATGTAACAGGTGAAGAAGAGAAGCCATTATTTGAAGATGAAAGCCGACCAAAGAAAGAGGAACTTGAGGCTTTAAAGCATTGGCAGAAGAAGGATGCAAGTGCAAAAGCATACATCTACAATACAATCTCTGATCATTTGCTACCACACATCAGAGGATTGGAATCATCTGAAGATATATGGAATGCATTGGAGTATCATTTCCAAAGTACTACTAAAGCACGGAAAGCAAGTCTATGGTCAGAGTTTACAACATTCAAGAAGAAGCCAAGTCAAACCATTAGTGATTATGTCACTAAGATGAAGGATCTAGCAGATAGTCTTGGATCCATAGATGAAGATGTTGAAGATCACAGATTGATTGCTCAATTACTTGCAGGTTTGAGAGGGGATGAAAGGTGGAAACCTTTTGTCTTATCAACAGAACTTTCATTAAATCATTATGTTCCAGATTTGAACCAGTTGCTTGGTTTGATGCTCACATATGAGCAAGACTTGAAGGGAGATGGAGATAAAGGACAAAGTTCTGCAATGTACATGAAGAACAAGAAGAAAGGAGATAAAGGTAAAGCAAAGGATGAAGAAGAGTCAACTTCTCAAGTTTATTATGCAAGAGGTAAAGGCACTGGCAGAGGAAGAGCAAGAGGTTTTGGAAGAGGAAGAGGTAATCAAAATAACAACAAGAAGGCTTGCTGGATCTGTGGATTGAGTAATCATTTGGCTCATGACTGTTGGCACAACCAACAAGGATCAAACCAGAATCAAAACAACAATAGCAGAGGCCGAGGTGGAAGATATCAAAGTAATTTTCAAAGAGGTAGACAAAGTCAAAGAGGAGGCTATGGTAGAGGTGGAGGAAGAAGTTGGGGACAAAATCAATCCTACAACACCACCTACTACAACTATGCAAATGACACACAGAATGAAAGTCATACATCATTGATGATGAACTCAATCAACACATCAGATAAAGAAGATCTAAAGGTATTTTACATTGACTCTGGATGTTCTAATCATTTGTCAGGAAACATAGAATTGATGTCAGAATTGGAAAAAGGTATTTCGAGTCACACAGTTCAAACTGGTGATAATACAAGACATAGTGTACATTCAATTGGAAAAGTGAAATGCAAGAGTGGAGCAGATTTGCTAACCAATGTTTTGTATGTTCCTACAATACCTAAAAACTTGATTAGTGTGGGACAGATAGTTGAAAAAGGTTTTCAAGTCAGGTTTACAAATGAAGGAGTATTTGTGGAAGATCCAGAGAATGGATATAATCAGATTGTCTCTGGTAAGAAAGAAGGTAGACTCTTTACTTTAAGAGTGCAAGGGAACATTGGTCAAGCTTTGCTCACACATGGTGGAGTGATTACAGAACTTGATCTCTGGCATAAGAGATTAGGTCACTTTAATGAAAGAGGAATTAAAGCTATGGTTGCTAATCAGTCTGTACTAGGATTACCAAATGTGCAAAGTCAACATATGGTTTATAAATGTGAAGCATGTCAAATAAGTAAAGCACATAGGTTACCATTTCAGAAGAAAGGATTCAAACATGATGGATTACTAGAGCTTATTCATACAGATGTATGGGGACCAACAAAAGAAGGATCTATCAGTGTCTCAAGGTACTATGTTCTTTTCATTGATGATGCTACAAGATGGATAACATTATATGTTTTGAAGGAAAGATCAGAAGTGTTTGGAGCCTTCAAGCATTTTCATGCATATGCAGAGAGAGTAACAGGTCAAAAGCTTAAAAGACTGAGGTCTGATGGAGGGGGAGAATACTTCTCCCAAGAGTTCAATGATTATCTTTGGAATGCAGGTATTAAGAGAGAAATAACTTGCAGGTATACACCACAACAAAATGGTGTAGCAGAAAGAAGGAACAGGACTTTGGTTGAGTTTGCTAGAGCTATGTTGAAGGAGAAGAATTGTCCAAATTATCTTTGGGCTGAGGCTGTAAATACAGCTACATATCTTGTGAATAGATTACCATGTGCAACTCTAAATGGAATGACTCCATATGAAGCTTGGTGGGGTAAGAAACCAACACTAGATCATTGTAGAGTGTTTGGATCAATTGCATATGCTTATGTGCCATCACAACTTAGGCATAAACTTGAACCAAAGGCAGAAAAATATGTGTTCATTGGTTATGATGAAAAGCAGATGGGTTACAGGTTGTGGAATCCTTTAACCAAACAATTTCTTGTTTCTAGAGATGTTACATTTGATGAACAGAAAAGTTGGTATGCAGATCAAAGTCATACAGCTGAAGAATTTGAAGAAGAGGTAAGAAGATGTGAGAAAGGAAAATCAATTGTGCAGGTAAATAGAGATGAAGACTATATGCAAGCAAGTACATCAAGAAGTGGATTAACAAGAAGGAATGAAGAAGTTCCTATATTTGATGAAGAAGTGTATCCAGACACATATGAAGAATGTGAACCAAGAAGGTCAAGCAGGACTAGAAGACAACCAGAAAGGTATTCTTATGATACTTCTTACATAACTCAGAAGAACTATGCATATATGGTCAAAGATGATGAAGAACCTTAGAACTATGATGAAGCTAAAGGTAAGAAGCAATGGGAAGAAGCAATGAAGGAAGAGTTCAATGCACTGGAGGAGAACAAGACATGGGAACTTGTTCCTAAACCAAATGTTAAGAAAGTAATTGGAAATAAATGGGTTTATAAAGTGAAGAAGCTTGCAGATGGAAGTATAGCCAGATACAAAGCTAGATTGGTGGTGAAAGGCTATGCCTAGACCTATGACATAGATTATGATGAGACATTCAGTCCCGTAGCTAAGATGTCAACTATAAGGACAATCATTGCTATTGCAGCTTCAAAAGGATGGACTCTAAGTCAATTGGATATAAAAAATGCATTCTTGAATGGATACATATCAGATGAGGTATACATGGAACAACCTCAAGGGTTTATAGATTCCAGGTATCCAAATTTTGTTTGCAGGTTGAGAAGAGCATTGTATGGATTGAAGCAAGCTCCAAGAGCTTGGAACTATAGACTGGTGAAGTATCTCAATGATCTTGGATATCAAAGTTCAAAAGCAGACCCAAGTCTACTTATCAGAAGAACAGAGGAAGGTACAATCTACATTTGTATTTATGTAGATGACATTATAATCACAGGTACTTCAGATGAAGGAATCAAGGAGGTAAAGAGATTGCTTGAAAAAGAATTCAAGATCAGTGACCTAGGAAAGTTATCATACTTTCTTGGAATGGAAGTTACTTATACAGATCATGGCATATATGTGTCACAAGAAAGGTATCTTCTGAACTTGTTGAAGAAGTTTGATATGGAAAATTGCAGAGAAGCTTCAACTCCACTTGAAGTTAATCACAAGCTCAGTAAATATGATGGTGCAGACTACAAAGATATGAGGAAGTATCAATCTCTTGTGGGTAGTTTGATTTATGCTACACGAACAAGACCTGATCTTAGTTATGCAGTGGGAGTTTTGTCACAATTCATGCATTGTCCAAAGGACCCACATTGGATTGCAGGTCAAAGAGTTCTCAGATATATCAAAGGAACTATAAAGGAAGGATTATATTATCCTTTTACATCAGATTTGAAGTTGAGAGCCTATAGTGATTCAGATTGGGCAGGTAATCAAGATGACAGAAGATCAACTCATGGTTACATGATATATATTGGTGATAAGCTTGTAAGTTGGTGTTCAAAGAAACAACATACAGTAGCATTATCATCAACTGAAGCAGAGTACAAAGGACTTGTGGAAGCAGCTAAGGAAGTCATATGGATGCAGACATTGTTCAAGAGCTTAGGCATTGATCAAGGTACACCTACAATACATGGAGATAATATGAGTTCACTTTATCTTGCAGCAAATCCAGTATTTCATGCAAGGACAAAGCACATAGAGATACAGTATCATTTTCTCACAGAAAAGGTAATGGAGAAGGAGATTGAAGTGGAGTACATTTCTACTAAAGATCAGTTAGCAGACATAATGACAAAGAGCTTGGATGGTGTGAAGACCAGTAGATTCAAAAGCATGGCAGGAGTAAAAGAAAAGAAGATGATATGAAGAAACAGGGAATGTCAATTAGTGATTGAGGGGGAGCTGTTGGAGAAACAATCACTAATTGGACATATATTTGAAGGTCAAATCTTAGGAAGAAAACCCCATGCCTATGTGAAGGGACAAATTCACAAATGTATCATATTTGTAAAGTTAGTTCACTTTAGTTCTAGAAGTTTTTTAAAATCACGAGAATACGAAAATCTATATAAGTTAGTTTGTATCAACTGACGCGGAGATAGAGTGAGAGAGTTCATTTTATACGACTGAGTATAGTCGGGCTTCTCTGAGTGAGAAAGCATCTGTAAAACTTCTGATTTTTCATAACTATGAGAAAGAACTGAGTAAAGTTCTGTGTATGAGTCTCTCTCCATCATCTCCATGCTTGCCTACTGTGTGATGAATTCAAAAGTTCAAGTTTTCTGAGCAATTCGATGCCTGGCATCGAATCTTGGCTGATAAGTCATTATTTCCATTCTCTGTGTGTTAACTGTTGTTGAATCTTTTAAAAACATGAAGTTTGTGGAGCAACTCGATGCCTGGCATCGAGTTTCAGCATAAAGTGGATGCCCGGTATCGACTTCTAGCATACAAGTGGTCTTCTTCATGTGTGTGTAAAAGAGAGTATTTTTGGTGCAGAAAAAGGGCCTAAAAAAGCTCAAAGTCGATGCCCGGCATCGACCTTGACTGAAATTTGATGCTAGGCATCGAATTTTTATTTTTAGACACCCAGAAATACTAAAACAGGCAAAAATTTCCAGTTTTGGAAGGTCATACAGGGTCATCTTGTGAAGGCCATAACTTGAGTTCTAGAGATCCGTTTGATGCATATGATAGCTTGTTGGAAAGCTCTACTCTTCTAGTTTCATCCTATAAAGTTTCATGGAGAAATAATAATTGAGCTAGGAGAAATTAGCAAAATACTGAAGGTATGTCATTTCGGTGACTAGGAATTTCTGTAGAAGCAAAGTTCTCACTTTAGGCTATCAGTTCTCAAAGTTTGGAGTGGCAATGAGTTAATGGTGACCATAGAGGTGTTCTAGTGTCACATTAATTCATTTCTTGTGTTGTTTCATACATCAACAAAAGGCAGAGCCGGAAAGCGGATGAGAGGCACTATCCCATGCCAACAAGTCCCAGAATCACCCTCGCCACAACCATCTCCAGAGCAGTCACCAACAGCAGCCACTCCCACTGTACCCCCAATTCGTATACGGTTATCAAGACCAGTCACGCCGGAGGACACCACCAGTACTGTTGCACCTCAAGCAGCCACAACCACAGAACCTATCACCACAGCAGCTGAACTTCCCACCACTATTAGTGCGGAAGCTTTCTCTTTTCCAACACCCCATTTAGAACCAAGACAAGCAGAGCCACTGGACCAAACTTTTGATTTTGAGATGCCCGATGCATTCTCCAATGAGTTCCAGTTTTCAGAAGGATAATTGTTTTCTCAAGAATTTGAAAGGCCTAGCTACCCTACCACACCCAGGGATCAGCCACAAGGACAGATCGTGTCCAGCTCTGATGACGAAAGAACAGCAACCGATGACGACGAAGGAGACGACGAAGCTAGCCAGGGAACACAGGAATCCCAAGAGCATGAACAGACAGATGGCCAAGGCCAACAAACAGACACACATGGTGATACAAGTACCCATGAAGATGAAACTTACGAAGCAGCCGCTTACACACTGGCTATTAAGAAGCTGTATAGAACTATGGAAAAAGTTTGGGCACGCAAAAAGCTGACAGAGGAAGAGAGTCAAACATTAATAGAACAAGAACTTGTCACAGGCGGATTCGAAGACGCATACATCAAAGGATTCAGAGAGTTAGTCAAATCAGTAGGCTCCAACGAAGCACTCAGGTACTTGCAAAGAAAGCCACTACCACAGTTTGACCCCCGCAGAGTACGACTACTTTCAAAGCCCCGCGAATACATTCGTGTACCAACAGGAGCACAGTCTTCTGAACAAGCCAGGGAGGCACGCTTCGTCCCCGAAAGTTCGTTGGCTGTAGAAACCATCTTTGTTGATTCCCCACCCCGCGCTACAGCTGTACAAACCTCAGTAGTCACTGAAGTACCGACCACCCCAACCGCCCCTCTCTCACCGCCCGTCCATCCAGCCTCCCCTCTTCACCCTCCTTCCCCCAGACCAACATCTTCATTCGCCGGTGGCGTTGCAGAAATTGTCTTTACGACCACTAACCCCACAATTCCTGCACCCATTAGCCCTAGTCTACCCCCTCCCACACCCACCTTTCTATCCAACCCATTCCTTCATCAATCTTTTCCATCTTTCCCCACAACTCCAAGACCCCTTTTCCCATTCCCACCGCCATTAACCTTCTCCCCCGTCTCACCTCCCCGACCCACTGTAACCCCTCTTTCCCCTTTCTACCAAGCTGCTCCAGCCAGCCCCCCTGTAAATTACCCCTCAACCTTTGTAAATCCCGTATTTACACCAGCACGAGCACCCACGATCACACCCATATTCACGGTCACCGCACTAGATACGTCCACTGACATGGACATCTCACCACCCACAACACCATCACTCACTTCACTCACGGCACAAACATTTTTAAGCACATCACAATTTTCAACAATCACTACATCATCCACCTTCCCATCCCCATTCCCCATTCCCGTTGCATCTACACCAACTGCATCTTCATTTAGCACCCCATTAATACTATCACCCACTATAGATAATGCATTCTGACAGATGTTCATGTGTATGACGCAAGTAAGAGATGAGTTCACATCTCTTGGTGATAATTATCAGCAGCTACAGAGGACAACCAATGACTTACAATCGCAGCTTAATTTATTGTCTATTGAGAATGCCTCTCTGAACACCCGATACCAGGAATTACGCGAGGCATATCACAAATTGTAACTAGAAAGCGAAGAAAAGACCAAGGAAGCCACTGCTGACCTGGATAACTTATTAAGAGCCCAGACAGTCCGCAATGCAACGCTAACACGAAACATGGGCTTACTACGAAGACACCTCGCAGCAGCCAAGGAAGAAAACCAGCGCTTACAGGATCAGAACCTAGAAAACTTAGAAGCAGAGCTCGACCAGCCAAACCAACCACTCAGTCCTAGCAAGTTCAAAGCCATTCCTTTAGACTCGATGAGGATGCTGCTAGAAGATCATGTAAGATTGCTAGATGAATATGACCGCATGAACGAGGAGTTACAGAAACTCAAAGAAGATCACAAATTACTCCAGTTACGAGAACCGGCACACCAAGACATACCAGCACCTGTGGACCCCTCTCCTGACCTCCTAGAGGAACTCAACTCATTACGGGCCCAGGTATCGAACCTTGAATCAAGGATTGCAGTATATGAAGCACCACCAAGGCCAGATTCCCCACCTGAGCTACCAGCTGAGGAAGAAACTGTCACCATCCCGGTGGAGGAAACGTTTGAAGAAGCGTACGAGCCACAACCCATCCCAGGCGGACGCGTCACGGCCGAAGGTCAGATGACGTACGAACTTTCGACCCCCGCGTGGATGAAGACTATTGAGGAACTTGGAACAACGCACTCAGCGAGAGTAGAGGCACAATTACATGCCATGGTGATGATAGAAGAAAGAATATTACAGTCTCCATTCTTTGCTCATTTGGCCCCGTGACGATACATATCTGGGCATGAGCTACAGTATAAACCGTATTTCATGTTAATGGTCGAATACCAGTTAGCCATTGAGAAAGAGACAGGTAAGAAACCATCGCATGCAACTCAATTCGAGGCGGATGATTTGCCACTAGATGCACAGCAAGGAAGGATCTATCAACCAGAGTGGCGAAAAGATTTACTACAGCAGTATCCAGAGATGATGAGTACCTGGGTAAAGGCACCTTTGCATTTGAAGTACAATCCATGTTTGGGACCAGTGCCACGACGCCGCTCCTGGACTGCCTTTGCTATTAAGGTACAAAACAATAAGCAGTGCCAAGACTGGTTGAATTACCCCTATTTTAAGCCACCCATTGAGTTACCAACTGTTGGCTACATGATGGCTACAATTCGCCACTGGCTCCCTAGATTAAAGCATATGGATGATATAGCGGCACATATGACTGTCAAAATCTTTGACATGATGCAAATGATTTTTAAAGTCTTCCGACGCGTCAAGGCACCCCATGTCAACACCCCGGGCTTTGAGCATGGCAATTTCGATCTGGTATATGATATGAGTACAACGCCATCGCTACGGGTGTGTTATGCTTGGCACTGCAGAATAAAGTACCTACCGGCGTGCTACAAGCAGACGTTCGAAGAGATGTTCACAACCGGCTTCTGGGAATACCATTCAGAGGTATTCATAAGCAGGCCTACACATTTATTACAATTATTTGCCTGTGAACGAATGGTCTATTCCACACACTATCAGCTCCCGCCACCGGAAGAACCGCAACCAATCGACTGGGAGAAACTCGAGGCAGATTTGGCCCGAGGCATTCGTATCTCCGAGCAAACCCTCGCTCAAAAACTCCTACAGAACTATATCCGGCAGACCTCACAACCAGGTTCTGTCAGGGACGACAGAGGCAAGAGGGAGGGGGGTGTTGGAAGCAGCCAGAGGCACAGACGACACGGAAGCATGTAACGACGGAGCAGTGAGCCAATGGAATCTTTTTTCAAAGAATCATGTTCTAAAAATACTTTTCAAAAACCTCCAACAGTGATTTTCATCACTATTGTAACATAGAAAACCCCATTTTGTAACCCATAGCTCCATTTTGTGCAAGCCGAGGAGTCCTCGAGCTTGAGGAGCTTAGGTAGAACAAGCGTATCAATTTTCGTTATTTTTAGACATCGTTTACCCTTCCAAATAGCATCTAGGACCTAATTTTTAACTATGCCGGTCACTAGATGTGAAACCGGTCAAAACTAGTCTAGAAACTATAAAAAGAGCTAGAGAGCTCATTTTTGAGGTTGGTTAGTGTTGGCTAGTGTGAGCTTAGAGCTATTTTGAGCTTGTAAGAGTGTTCTTGAGTAATAGAGCTAATTTCCCACCTTCCATTGTGTCTTGCTTGTCTCTTCGTAGTGTGTGTGCATGTGTGTGTGCATTTCTATGCTTCTCACCTTCACTCTCACTTCATCTCACATTCACGATCTTCATATCACTCCTATCTCTTCCGCGGATTGACATTAAGGAGGTGGAGCTTCTTAACGTGGTTCTCACCAGTGTGCTAGAGCAACAACTTGTCTGATACATTGCCTTGAACCTTCTAGGGATTTTGCTCCAGGACATTTTGCTCTTGGGCATTTTGTTCCTGGGCATTGTGGTCGTGACCCTCAGGGTACAACTTCCTTGCTGTCTTTTTGGTCCTAGCCATACTCTGCACAAAATGAGAGTCTTTAGGCAAGGAATAAGGAAGGAAAGGAAGGTTACTCTCAAAAACTTTGATCAAGGACACTTTCCACTATCAGAAACATGACCGATCCAAGTGATAAGAGTTATCCGAAAATGACCGGATGTCCCTTATCACTTGCATCAGTCGTCCTTGAATTCATCATCAAATATCAATCAATACTAGTTCAAATATAGCTTACAATGCAAAATACTCAAGCATCACTAAGAAAAAAATAATTTTCAAGATATGATAAATAAATCTTTCCACTGTCAGAGACACGACCAATTCAAGTGATAAGAGTCATCTGCAAATGCCTGGATGTCCCTTATCGCTTGCATTGGTCGTCCCTAAATTCATCATCAAATATCAATAAATACAAGCTCAAATATAGCTTAAAATGCATAATACTCAAGCATCACTAAGAAAAACATAATTTGCAAGCTATGATCAAGGACTCGATGCCATTTAAGGAACATGACCGATCCAAGCGATTCAGGTTATCCACAAATCCCAGATGTACCCTGATCGCTTGGATCGATCGTGTCCATACAACCTAACGTAGAGAGTGCTCTCTATAGAATTGTGAAGAAGCAGCTTAAAAACTTGGTGGCAATGGAACCTCGACGCTTGGAAAGTGTTGAGAAAAAAAAATGAGAGAAATGAATAGGGAAGCTTAAATAGGTCCCAAAACTGAGTTGACCGTTGGTGCCACATGGCACACCATGATTGGTCCACATCATATAGTCGTTGCGAATTCCAATGTTCTTTGCCACGTGGCATGATTTGATTGGTCCATGTCATCTATCGATTGAATCCACCAATGTACCTTTGCCACATGTCACTCACTGATTGATCCACATCATTCGACCGTTACTTCCTCCCTCCTCACCTATAAATAGCAACTTCCTTCACAAATTCAATACTTTCTTTGTTATTCAAACTATGCAATGGTTGCAGGGGTTTCATATTTAAAAAACATTGCTGGATACAGGAGAAAAGAGTTCCTCAGATATAGAGGTGATTTGCCAAAGCCAAGCTCTTTAAAGAGGTTCAAGGAATGACTTCATTTTTTCAAATTCTATTTCTCAACAAATGTACATATACACAAATTGCCCAATGTGATATAAGACATTGTAAATTTTTTTGTTGTAACTGATCCATGGCCTAATATTAATTGTTATTGATCCATGATATGTTCTCTGGTCAAAGTCATCTGATGGAATAGACATATTTCTTTTCAAATCTTAATACATCATGAAATATACATACATGACATCTTTATTCCTCAAAGAAATAGAAGACATTGCAAATATTAAAGCTCTGTTTGAAATGTAGTCTTTTTCATTTTGTGATATTGATACATGATGATTTTGTCTCGTGATAGTCATATTCTTCTGATTATATTTGGCATGAGGTCCTTTGTAATTGTCTTCTAAAGAACGAATCAAAAGCTCTCTGAAGGCATTGCTCTTTGTTACACCTCCTCCTTTCCTTGTACACCTAAAGAAGCTTGTCCTTGCTTGATAATGAGATTTTTCCATGCCTTGGGTGTTCCACATAGCAAGTGGTCCTTTTTTCACAAAGAATGCACCATGCACAAGAAGAATATGCTAGAATAGCAGAAGAATCTCATTGGATCTTTATTTCAATTAAAAATAATAAATTGAATAAAATATCTTTGCAACTCACCAAGTAGTATGTTATGTCTTTGGCACCCCATGCCTCTATGATGGTTTCTATAAGCTCAGTGGTCGCCTTTCTGAAATCTGTCACATAACTTTTTGATGTTACCTGGTGCCTCATGATCTTAAAAAGATTATCTAGTTTGACCCACACCTCCATTCTCTTTTTTGCTACTTCTGGTTTGCTTTTTACATTAGTTGTGACCTCACAAATTTTTTTCCAACAATTCCACATGGCATTTAGTTGCTTGTCATCATGGTTTCTGAAGAATCTCCTTGCTTTTGCACCTCCCATTGAGGCATCCTATAGTACATCACCTGTATTTTGTGAAAGCTTTGGATCTTTTCTTAGATGAACATGACCACCATGAAATCCCATTTCTCAAAGAAGACATTCAAATTTTTTTATGCACTCATCTGCAAGAGTTGTAGGCTTGATAGAATATGCATAATCCAAGGGAAGATGGACCAACTTCTCAATGATTCTTAACTTTGCATGTAGTGTACATATGTGTACATGTGTCAATGCTATTGGAAGTATGGGATCCCAAATCATTGAAGAAGATGAGTAGTTATGAAGAATAACATTTTGTCTAGAAGGAGCCTCTTCAGCCTCAACTCTAGCAATCCATCCATTTGTGCCTAGGCTTTGCATGTAATACAAGCAAGGGTACTTAGAATTTGCTCCCCCACTTATACCAAACATGCATTTGAGCGTCTTTAGGTCTCCACTCAAATGCCACTCAACTTCAAAGTTCACGTAGTCTTTGACATTCAACAATTCTCCTGCATGATGCCTTTGGATAACATTTGGAATGTTTGTTAGTGAGAATAACCATTTAAGTGTTTTATGGCTCTCAGATGGAACTTGAGCACAACCAACCCACCATAACTCCATTTCTGATTGTACTTTGAGAGACGGAGTATCCAATTTCCCAAGGCTATGGTCCAAAGCTTTGTTCATCAATGCAATACTTATTCTCTCCATCTTTTGATGTTTTTTAAGCTCAGCTTCATCAAGTTTGATTACAAATTTCAACAGACCATAACATTCATGTTCTTTTATATTATAGAACTGAACCATGTATGTTTGAACTTTTATAATATCTATCCATACGTTGTTAGATGCATTGTAAGTGAAATGTAACTTTTGTTTTCCTACTTCGTAAGGCATGTTACTGTGAATATGTTTATATTCACCAAATACTAATGTGATCATTTTATTCAAGTGCAGCCGAAACTTTCCTACATGATGGGGTCTAGGCAATCCAGAACTTCTAACTTTGTTAAATTTTAAAAACTCACACCAAACTTTTGAGATTTTTCACACCAAACTTTTAAAAATTAACACCAAACTTTAAAAGTCGCATGATCTCTTACAATTTTCATTCTGTTCTTTTTTTGGCCAAATTTTTTAGTCAAATCTAAAAACGGTTTTATTCGTTTTGACTGCATTCTCAAACCTATAGGAGTTTCTTTCATTTTTTTTTAAAAGACTCAAACTTAGAAGACAAAGTGGATAATTTGCTTTCTAGCTCCCTCATATGTAAATCCTTCTGATGTAGTGTGTTTTGTAGATAGTTTATGTATTGTGCATAATTCCTTGAAATATCCCAGAGCCTTGAACAATAGCCTCGTAAACCATCCTCACCATCTCCTACAAAACTAATCAGATCATGAAGATTATGAAAAGGGGGATACCTTCCAGTTTGTGGATCAATTGGATAAACAGATCCATCTGTCCATATGTTGATATGTTTCTTGCCTTCCTTTCGCAATCCATCCACTTCAGAAGGATGAAGATCCCTTTGAAATACTTTTCTTGTCATCGCATTACTCATGACTAATTGCAATGTTGATATGGAACTTTTCACAATGATTTTAGCAAGAGTATTTGGGTTAAGGTTCTCCATGGTCTGCTATGAAAAACGATCGGCAAGACACATGAAAGAGAGAAACAGGCCTCCTATGAAAAGTATAGTAAAAAAGCACAAAACTTCATCAGCACACATTATATAGGTCCGTGAACAAGAGAAAAATTCAAATTTTGATCAGCACCCGATGAGCACAAACTTCAAGGTGTAAGATATCACACACACTTTTCATGATTATCACACGAGTTTCTCTCTCTTCAAAATTTACATAAGATATGTTTTAAATGAACTTATACGGATTTTCTTAAAGGATTTGACAACTTTAATCCAGATTAAGCACAACTAATTGAAATCCTTACACGGCCCTTTTGGGCCGTTTTTCACCCTAATGGTCAGTATGTGTATGTGTATGTGAGTATGTGTATGTGTCTATGTGTATTCATTATATGTGTGTAACTGCATGCATGTGTATGTGTGTGTAAAAATGTGCATGTATGTGTGTGTATGTGTAAATGTGCATGTATGTGTATATGTGTGTAAATGTGCATGTATGATGTATATGTGTGTGTATGTGTGTATTTGCACCTCTCGTCTCACTCTTTTCTCTCTCTCTCTCATATACATACATACATACATAAACACACATACTCATATCCACATATATATACATAAAAGCAATGTGTACCGTGCATTATCGCGACGATGAGCCATAAGTGTCCGCATCTCTTTTAGAAACCACTTATGCGAGCATCATGTCCCAAACTCTGTCTCAAGTGAACTAAGTACGTATTTTTTATACCTCTCATCATGCTCACTACAAAAATAAAAAAAATCATGTAAATAAAACATAAGATATTTATTTCAATTTATATGTAAAATTTATACTTACTTCCATGGTAAGTGGACAAGGTGCAGGTAGTCGCATAATGCCCGCATTCTTCTCTTGAACTCCAATCCATTCCCTATGTACACAATGTTCCCCTCTGGCTCTATATCGCACTCTAGTCCTAAGGTGCCTATGCATGCCCTCATAGGAAACTCTGCTCTGCTATCATGATCTAGAGGTGGTATAGGTGTCCTGAAAATAGATAGATAAAAATAAATAAGAATATGTGTTATAATATCATTAAAAAAGTTTAGGAAAAAAAAACATACCTATGAGCAGATAGCTGTCTTCCTGCACGTGGAGTCGCAAAAGAGCCCTCCTCTCATCACTGTGTAAGCATCTGGATCGTATAATCCAGCTCATCATCAAGCATTTCTGAGTAATCATGCATGATGGCCCCTAGAGTATCAGACGGAACTCTTGCTCTCATAAGACTTTTTATGAGAGTGAGTTTCACCTTTCTCTCTTTACTAGGATCCATAATACCTAACATATAAAACAAAATGGGTTAGAAATCAATAAATATGCATGTACATATGTATGTGTGTATATGTGTATGGTGTATATGTGAGTGTATGTATGCATGTAAACATGTATGTATGCATATGCATGTGCATTATGTATGCAAATGTATGCATGTGTGTGTATGTGTGTGTATGCATGTAAATATGTATGTATGCATATGCATTATGTATGTGTATGTATGTATGCATGTGTATGTGTGTGTGTATGTGTCTCTATGTGTGTGTATGCATATATATGTGTGTATGTCTCTATATGTTTGTCTATGCATATATATGTGTGTATGTGTCCATGTGTGTATGTATGTGTGTGTCTATGTGTGTGTGTCTGTGTGTATATATGTGTGTATCTATATATATGTGTCTATGCATTTGTATGCATATGTATGCATGTGTGTGTATATGTTTGTATGTCTATGTATGCATGTAAGTATGCATGTATGCATATGTGTGTGTATATGTGTGTGTGTATATGTGTGTATGTATGTGTATGCATGTAAGTATGTATGTATGCATATGTATGCATATCAATGCATGTATGTGTATGTGTGTGTATGTCTCGTTACGTGTTTATGTATGTGTGTGTGTCTCTCTCTACGTGTGTGTGTGTGTGTGTCTATGTGTGTATTGTTGGAGCAAGTCTATGATAAGCCTAAGTATTGGCTTGAGTCCCACAAAGTCATAGAAAAAGCCTTAAAATGAAGACTATGTAAAGTTCACTTGTGAACTACCTCTTGTAACTTTTGAAGAGTTTACTTAATGTAAAAGTGAAAGAATCTTAAGTGGTTGAGTCCACTTGATCAAGAATGGAAAGAGGAGCCACGAATTTGTGATTTGTGGTAGGTAGAGAATCAAATCAGTCATTGATTGATTGGAGAGTGATTGAGGGAAGTTAGCCTCCCAAACTCAACTATAAATAGATGGCAGTTTTAGTCGTGGTTAGAGAGACCTATGTGAAGACCTCCAAGAGCTGAGCTTTATGCCATATCAAGGTGTGATTACAAGGCACACATATGTATCAGTAAGTCATTGTATTTTACAAGCAATATACTTTCATTTTCATGATTATTTGAGTTCATCTTTCCATGTTCTTGTGAAGTGTACTACTCACTGCCATTACTCTCAGTTTTCTCAGTCAGCTTGCAAAGATGTTTTCTCTGAGCTTGGTGCATCATTTTCAGTGATTTAACTTGGTAAAGTTAGCTCTGTAAGTCTATTATATGCTCACAAATTTTCATGTCGTTTGGATGTTGCAATCTTCAGTTATGTTTATTTGAAGTCAACAGGGTCTGTTCATCTTCACTTCTCTGTCAGGTACCCGACTTTTTCACTCATCTTGTCAGAGCCATTTCTCAGTGGTTACTTATCAAACTTCAGTACTTTAAAGCTTGTTGGATTCACATTACTGTCTAGTATAACCATACAAATTTTCATAATCATTGAATTCCTACATTTTGATTTATGATGATTTTTCTGCTCACTGGTCTCAAACTGTAGCAGCCCGTGAAAATCGGAATGATGTCATCAGTTGTTAAAACTCATTCTCAGTGTGTGGTTCATTATTTTTTATGAGATTACTCTTGAAAGTTAGCTCTTTAAGTTACCTAGACTTCCCCAAGAGGAATTAAGCTAACTGCTGCTGTGCTTAGACAATTATGTAAAACATTGGACAGGTGTATGAACCAAGAATAGCAAGTTTTCACCTCTGAGCTAACTCCAACTTATCTGTTTTGATCTATCTTTTTGAGAGTGATCTTCCAAGGTACATAGGGTGTCTAATACATCCATTGGCAAGCTAAAAGGGCCCACCATATACTCTTGGAGTTCATTTGGCTGGTGTAGATCAAGGATTTTGCAACACCTCTTCATCTTCAAGCACATACCTATCCATCTCTTCACAGTGGTATCAGAGCAAGGTTGGACAACATGGCAGATGGATTTCCTTCATCAATTGACAAATTGGACAGAGGTAACTACTCAGCTTGGTCATTAAGAATGGAAGCTTATCTCCAAGGTAGAAGTTTATATGGTTATGTGGCTGGAGATGAAGTTATGCCAAGTTTCAGGAACAAAAGTCAACCAACACAAGAAGAGCAAGAAAGATTGAGCACATGGTGCTCCAAGGATGCACTTGCAAGGTCTTATCTCCTCAACTCTATCTCAGATTTTTTGTTGCCTCACATTACGAGTTGTAAGACATCTCAGGAAGTGTGGGATGCACTTGAAGCTTTCTTTTCTTCAAGTACCAAAGCTAGGAAGCATCAACTATGGCTGGATTTCACAACTCTCAAGAAGGCTCCCAAACAAAATGTGACTGATTTTGTCACAAAGCTCAAGGACATAGCGGATCAGTTGGGAAGCATTGGAGAGGTAATAGATGAAGAGCAAATTGTAAGGCAGGTCATCAATGGCTTGAAGGCAGATGACAAGTGGGAAGCATTCACCATAGCTATGGATTTGTACATGGACATACATGTACCTGATTTCAATACACTGATTGGACAACTACTTACTCAAGAGGCAAAGCTTATAAAAAATGGAGAAAGCTCTAAAGGTAGTCAATCTTCAGCTTTATACACTAATAAAAGCAAGTCCAAAGATAACAAAGGAAAGGCAAAGAAAGTGGATGATGAAGTAGGTACATATCACGCTAACTATGCAGGTAGAGGAGGACATGGCAGAGGTAGAGGAAGAGGAGGTAGACAAGGCAGGGGGAGATCCCAAGACTCCAACTCATGTTCTATTTGTGGACTAACTAATCATACAACTGAAAATTGCTATAGAAATTCAAGGAATCAAAGAGGCAGAGGATACAATAGAGGAAGTTATGGCTACTCAAAAGGAAGGTTCAACAATTATCATGGCAACTACAACAACTACAATCATTCAAACTATCAAGGAGGCTACAAAGGAAGGAGAGACTACAATAACTACACAGAAGACTCAAACAAAGAGGATTCATTATTGATCATGAACATGGCTATGCCACAAGGTAAATCTGATGAGCATGTTTTCTACATAGATTCAGGTTGTTCAAATCATGTGGCAGGAAATGTGGCACTCCTATCAGATTTAGAAGATCCAAGGAATAAGCATGAGGTACAAACAGGAGATGATACAAAACATCCTGTGGAGAAAATAGGCAATGTCAAAGCACCTGATGGAAACATCAACCTACTCAGTAAGGTACTCTATGTCCCTACCATTACAAAGAATTTGATAAGTGTTGGGCAGATAGTAGAGAAAGGGTTGCAAGTCACGTTCACAAAAGCAGGAGCATTTGTTGAAGATCCAAGTCAAGGATTCAGAAGAATTGCAAAAGGTGAAAAGACAGGTAGATTGTTCACATTTGAATTACAGGACACTAGAAACATTGCTCTCTTAATTATGGTAGTCAGACACTCACAGAATTGGAAGTATGGCACAAAAGGTTAGCACATATTGGTGAAAGGTCATTAAAGCAAATCTGCAGGGACCAAAGTGTACTTGGACTTCCTAATTTGTCAAAACAACATATGATTTATAAGTGTAGTGCATGTCAATTTGGAAAGTCTCACAGGTTACCATTCATGAAGAAAGGTTATATGCATGGAGATCTCTTGGAGTTGGTTCATACAGATGTATGGGGACCTAGCAAGGAAGCTTCAATATCTGGATCAAGGTATTATGTTTCCTTTATTGATGATTACAGCAGATGGACTATCCTATTCTTTATGAAACACAAAGATGAAGTTTTTTCATGTTTCAAAAGATATTTGGCTCTTGTGGAGAATCAAACAGGTAAATCACTAAAAAGGCTAAGGTCAGATGGAGGGGGAGAATACTTCTCCCATGAGTTTGATTCTTTTCTTCAAGAAAGAGGAATCAAAAGAGAGGTAACTACAAGGTACACTCCTGAGCAAAATGGAGTGGTAGAAAGGAGGAATAGGACAATTGTTGAAGCTGCAAGGTCTATGTTAAATGAAAAGCATTTACCTAATTACTTATGGGCTGATGTTGTATCTACAGCCACTTACTTGATTAACAGGTTGCCTTCAAAATCCCTTGATGGGATGACTCCATATGAGGCTTGGAATGGAAGAAGACCAAGCTTAGATCATTGTAAAATTTTTGGATGTATTGCTTTTGCTCATGTTCTTTCACAGGTTAGAGGCAAGATGGATCCAAAGGCAGAAAGGTGTGTATTTATTGGATATGACAACAATCAAAAGGGCTACAGGTTATACAACCCTATCAACAAAGGATTCTTGGTAAGCAGAGATGTAGTTTTTGATGAGAACAATTCATGGTATGAAGATTCATGCAGGAAGGTCAATTTACCATATAATCTTGAAGAAGATTTTCCAAAGCTTGGTAGAGAACAACAGAAGATTGAAGAACAAGACACCTCAGAGGATGATGAAGAATCTCAGATGGAAAAGATCAAAGCATGGAAGTCTAAAGGTAAAGCAAAATTGCAAGAACTTGGACATGAGGCAGAATCATCACATCATGGCCTAAGAATATCTATGAGGGAAAAGAAAAAACTAGAAAGGTATGGGTTTGACACCTCATTAGTAACTAAACACTCTATCTACATAGCACATGATATCAACCAAGAGGAGCCATCATCATTTGAAGAGGCCAAAGAAAAATCAAAATGGAAGCATGCAATGAAGGAAGAGATTGAAGCACTTGAGGAAAACAACACTTGGGATTTGCTGCCCAAGACTTCATCCATGAAGGTAATAGGCTCAAGATGGGTCTATAAACTCAAGAAGAATTCTGATGGTTCAATTAACAGGTATAAGGCAAGGCTTGTGGCAAAAGGCTTTGCACAAACTCAGGGAATTGATTATGAGGAGACTTTCTCTCCTATGGCAAAGATGCCTACTATTAGGGTTTTTCTTAGTATTGCCTCTTCCAAGAATTGGAAGATACTTCAACTAGATGTAAAGAATGCATTCTTGAATGGTTGGATAAGAGAAGAGGTATATATGGCACAACCAGCTGCTTTTGAGAATCAAGTTTATCCTGATTATGTGTGTAAACTTAACAAAGCATTGTATTGTCTCAAGCAAGCTCCAAGAGCTTGGAATTTCAGGCTTGTTTCATTCTTGCAGGACAAAGGCTTTCAACCAAGCAAGGCATATCCTTCACTCTTTATTAAAAAGAGTAATTCCGAGGTCATCTACCTATGTGTATATGTAGATGATATTATATTGACAGGAAATGATGCAGATGGTATGAAGAAGATCAAAGATCAGATGAGAGAAGAGTTCAAGATAGGTGATTTGGGTTCACTTACCTACTTCCTAGGTTTGGAAGTTGTCTACAAAGATCATGGTTTGTTTCTCACTCAAAGAAAGTACATTAAGGACATGTTGGCAAAATTCAAGATGCAAGATTATAAGATTGCAGGTACTCCAATGGAGGTCAATCACAAATTGAGCTCACATGAAGGTGAACTCATAGAGGACATCACATCATATCAAAGTCTAGTGGGTAGTCTCAATTATGCCACATTGACAAGAGTAGATATATGTTACAGTGTGAGTGTGCTAAGTCAATTTATGCACACACCAAGGAAACCACATATGGATGCTACCAAAAGGATTCTCAAGTATCTCAAAGGAACCATAAATGAAGGACTTTATTATCCTTATGTATCTGATTTAGGTTTGAAGCTATTTTCTGATGCAGATTGGGCAGGCTCCAAGGAAGATAGAAGGAGCACTTCAGGTTATCTTACCTTTGCAGGTTCAAAGCTTATTTCATGGTCATCCAAGAAGCAACCCACAGTTGCTCTCTCTTCTACTGAAGCTGAATATAGAGGTCTTGCCATAGCTACACAAGAAGCTATGTGGATGAAGACATTATTCAAAGATCTTGGATTGGAGTTTGGAACTCCAACTATTTTTGGTGACAATATGAGTTCTATTCATTTGGCTGCTAATCCTATTTTTCATGCAAGGACTAAACATATTGAAGTTCATTATCACTATGTACGAGAAAAGGTTCTAAGCAAAGAGATTCAAATATCATATGTGTCCACTCATCAACAATGTGCAGATATTCTAACCAAAGCATTGGATGGTACAAAGCTTTGCAAATTCAAGGCTATGATTGGTTTGCAGGTTATCTTGGAAGATTGAAGACCTCAAGCAATGCTCATAATACACTAAGTTGTGAGTTTTCATTCACAGGTTCCAAGATTCAATTCTTGATTTTGTTTAGTGTATTTACATGACACAACAGAAGTACGTTGAGAAAGCTTTCATAAGGTAAATGCAAATATGTGGATCCTAGTGTATGTTTTCAGGTTTAAGAAGACAAAAGATAGAAAGTTCAGAGTCAATACTTGTTACATTTGTTTTCAAGCAGTGATTGCTTGATGTATACACTATTGGATATCTAGTTTGCATATTTTCTCAAGTATTATGGTTCATATTCAGCAAGTTCAGGATTTTTGAAGAAAATTCAAATTCAGTTTTGAAGAAGACTTTTTGAAGAAAAGGTTTGAAGTCAGTTCGGGATTACAAGCTTGAAGCTTGTGATAGTTTGCAGCTTTAATAGTTTGCTGATCGAGTTCAGATTGTACCAATATGACATTGCAGGGGGTATTGTTGGAAACAATGTCCCAATTGGTCAAGATTCTCTGTTCTGTTTAGTCTTTTGTACAACAACAGTGCATGGTGCGATGGTTAGTCTATTATCCACTCAAATTACCCACCTAGGTTTGAATCCGTCTGTCAACAACAGCAGTGGGCACAAAGTTTTTTTTCAATCTCAGATCAGTGATGATATCGATGGACAGCGATGGCATAGCGTGAGAAAACAACGAATGCTTTTTCTTTTGGAGGAAGAAATTGTATGTTTTTCTTTTGTTTGCTTTATTTAAACAATAGCTTTTGGAGAAGCTTTTCAAGGGACAAAGAATAATATAAAAGAGTATGCTTGGCTCATTGTTGAAGTATCCTTCACCTAGTGTTCAACACAAGCCTTGGTGCTTGGACCTCAATAGAGGTGGTGTTTCTTCTAGCACATGGGGCAACCATGGTGCTAACTTGGAGCATGTTGAGGAGCGGCTATGGAGTTCTTCTTGGAGAAGAAGAGTGTGCTCACACTCTTGCTCATGGAGAGGACTTCTTCATTAGCAGCTTGGTGGTGAGGATCGGCCATCTACATGGTGTATTTGAGGATTGTTTTCTACATGAAGATTTTGGTTTACTTCAAAGACATTGGATGGTGGTTAACATAAGATTTACATCTTATGTTAAGTATTCAGGTACATATTATCTTTATGCACATAGGTACTACTTGAAGTTTATGGAGGCTGTAACATCCATATCAGAAGGAGTCCTATTCGGCATAGGTACAAGAGAATCAATACGGTTACACTTTATGCATATTTGGATGAGGTGTTAGAGAAGATATGTTCATATGAGTTTGAGGATTTCTGGCAACAAACTTGTTAGCATTCTTTGCTACTTTTGGAAGTATGTGATCTTTTGACACACATGTCTAACTTAGGGTCTTCCATAGCCTAAGGTTAGATGAGGGTTTGTTGATTATCAGTTTTAGACTGACCCTTCCTCATTCTATCACTCATATTCACTCTTCTACAACCTATCAAGTCACACATCTCATGTATATTCAGATTTCTATCCATACATCTGAATATGTTTGTTACATTTGTACCTTCACTCATCCATCTATTTCTGTTCATATAGAGTGGTTTAGACTTTTGCTCCCACATTGTACATTGAACATTGGTATATATGATAGTGTGAGTAAGTAGTGGCTTACGTAACACTTTACACATGTTATCTAATCCTTCCCTATCTTTGTCTCATCATTTGTATGATTAAGTGTGGTATGTTCATGTTTTGTCAATATTGGAAGATTGCTAAAATCTATGTTGTATATGCTGGACCTATGGAACCATGGACCTGTGATATGAGCTATGGGCCTACTAAATTTCCAACAGGTTTTGGACAAAGTTATGCCATTGATTATAAGGAGAAACTTGCTTCTATTGCAAAAATATCAACAATTAGAACATTAATAATTGTTAACACAAACCACATATGGAATCGTTATCATTTATACATAAAAAAATGCATTGTTGAACAATGATTTAAAAGAACATGTGTAGATGGAGCAAATGGCTAGTTATCAAGTTCCCAAGAAGCCTACACATGTATGTAAACTATTGAAAGTGTTATATGGGCTTAAAAAGCTCTAAGGGATTGGGATTTTAGTTTGTTAAAGTTTCTTGAGAAGTAGGGATACAAGTATTCAAATACAATTTCTTCTTTGTAGCATGTTGAAGGATAATCAATTTTTTTATGTCTCAATTTATGTGGATGATTTGATAATAATAAGAAATGATGAAGATGAAATAGCCGAGATCAAAGCAAATCTTGGACCTAAATTTAAAATTCTAGATTTGGGAGAATCAACCTTCATCCTTGAAATTGAAGCTAGAAAGAAAGAATATTGCATACAACTTCTACAAAGCTATTATATTTCAAAATTGTTGAAGAAATATGGCATGAAACATTGCAAGAATATTAGTAATCTCATTGAACCCAATGTGGCATACAGTGGTGAAGAAGATGAAGCTTTAGATGATCCACTTATGTACACATATTTGATTGGTTCTCTTTGATATGCAAATTTAACAAGGTGGAATGTTATGTATTATGTGTAAGTATGTTGTCTTTGTTTATGAAGAAACCCTCATTTGTACATATTCAAGCAGCTAAAGGGATATTGAGATATTTGAGGGGTACTTGCACTATAAATATCATGAAGTTATGGATTTGAAACTAGAGTGATGTAGATTGGGATGAAAGTAAGGATGATATAAGGAGCACAAAAGGATATTTGATATTTGTAGATGATAAATTTTTTTTCCTAGAGTTCTAAAAAACAACCTATAGTAATACTTTCAAGCACAAAAGCTTAATATAGGAGTATTACAAATGCAACATGTGAGATTATGTGATATTTGAATCTTATAAAAATATGAAGCTATCTACATCACAACCATTAACATTTGGAGATAGTGTAAGTTCATTACATCTATCATCTGATCCAATGTTCGACACAAAAACCAAATATATAGAAGTACACTATGATTACTTCAGATAGAAGGTAGGGAATGAAGATAATGATGTTTAACATGTTGGAACTAAAGATCAAATAGCAGAGATTCTCACAAAACTAATGGATGCATAGAAGCTCAAAAGAATCAAAGTTCTTCTTGGATTCAAAGATTTGGATTTAGAGCTTCAAGTGTAAAATGTTACATAAATACAAGCTCTAAATTTATTCTCTAAGGTACAAAGGGGTGTCAAGGACACCCTAGATGAAGTGGATACCTGCCCCGATACAAATTGTTGGAGTTTGAGATTTGCAAAAGCACACAAACAACACAAGGAAAAAGAAGAAGCTTGGAGAACAACAGAATAAAAAATGTATTACCAAGTGAGTATAGGAAGATAAGTGACCCATTAGGATTTCAGGCATATATACAAGCCAAGGGAAAAAAAAGCTCCGAAAGAGGGAAAAAAGTGCTCCTACTCTCCTATGTGTTCACACCGATCACTTCCAAAATATATCAAGCCTCCATATGAAAACATCATGTAAAAAAAAAAAGCTTAGCCAATAGTTCAGCCATAGCTTGTCCAAATCTATCAGCCACATCTTTACATCGTATCGTATTTCATTAGTTATGAAATCAAATTGCATATGTGGCATACATTATCATTCACTATGTATTGGGGCAATATCCGAGTGAATTACCATTGAGGGAGATCTTTATTTCAATTGTGGGCAGGCTAGACCTAGAATATAAAAGGAAGTACATGGTGAACAGCCCATTGAGCAAACAAAACTCGAGCCTCAACTACACGTCTATGTTGTGTTGATCGAACAGAAGGATTCTTATTGTACTAACTTTGTTGCATGATCGTTAAACTTCTAATAACCTGCAAATTACTTTGAAAAATTGCAGATTAGTACTGACTAATTTGTTTGTCCATGCTTGACTCAATTGAGACAATAATCAACCTTAATGTTCTAAGGTCTATCGAAGCACTTTTACAATGACCTTTTCGAGTTCCTTGCTCTTTGCAATCTCCTTTGTAAATTTGGTATGAGCCTTTCCTTTTTTGCAACCTGCAAATGTTGAAGTAGTTGTTCTATTTCATGGTTTTCAGGAAATCTCCTTGTCTTTTGAGAATGTGCCATGGGTAAAGGTATGGAATGAGACCTTGGTCCATGTATTTCAAGAGATCACTCCTTTTCATGCTTGGATATCCTAGCCGAGAGTTATTGCCCAATCTAGTCTATATTCTCACAAGCCATGGAGGTAACATAGAGTACCTGCAATGGTAGTACCGCTTCACATGATCACATGGTACCCATAGATATGAGCTCCATTACCATATGATTTTTCTCCTCTAATGCAAGTTCCTTTTTTTTTAATATATAAAAGAAAGTTCTGCTGAATCTTAATCTCCCATGCTTGATCTAATAAAAGAATAATTATAGAATGAATGGGAACTTAGTGCCCTTGGGATCCCTTGTATCCCACAAAGCAGGAGTAAGATGGCCTAGAGGCATAATTATTATTATTGTGATGGTCCAAATCGTTAGGAGACCTAAGAATGGTTTAAAGAGATTTACTAAAAAGGTTAATGATTTTTTCATCACCTTCATGAGTGACCCACTTGCCTTTAATCTTGTTGTTTCCACGGCAAACGTCCTATGGTATTTGAAAGGTGGTCATTTTTACAATCACATATTCTTCTACCAAATAAGTTGAGGGATTTTTCAATCGACCATTCGAAAAAGTTGATCGCACATCTTTCTTTCCATATCTTTGAGAGCGCTTCCCCTCTGATTGCGTTCCATGAGGCACAAGAATGTTTCTCCCAATAACGCTTGTTTATAGTTGATTTGCCTTTGTAAACTCAAAATCTTTGTAAGAGATTGCGAGATCGTGTAGCTTTTTGGACATGAGAAAAAAAGATGGCCAAAATCCTCTTTACCATGTAGGCAAGGCTTACACGATTGAGGAACCCTAGAGATTTTACTAATTTTGTTATTGGTCTAGATTCCACGATGGGGAATTTTTCACATTTTATATTAGTTCTTTTCGTGGGTCAACACCACAGCGTATACATACTACAACCTTGAGAACGTGTTGATGAAGGAAATGTTAAAGCCTCTTCAGAAAAGAAGTTAAGCAGAAAAACCCTCTTGACTTCCTGAAAGTACTTGGCCGCTTGACCCGACCAAATGTGCGGAAGCGTCGCCATGCCTCACGAATGTTTCGGATAAATAGCGCAAGCACATATCCGGATCCCGCAGTTTCTTTCTGTCTTGCTTACTTTTTTGTTTCTGTTCGCAGAAACAACCATTCGGACAACAGCAGTATAGATAGTGAAGCTGTGGGGGCTACGATCAAGGAAGGATCGACGTGGGAACTTTCTTGAGGCGCATTCAAAACGAGGATAGCCACTGTCTCATGATTCCTGTTGAGACGGTTGATAGATGTCTCCGAGATAGTCGACGGCTTACTGCATTGCTGTATCTGTAAGTAGTTTTCTTGAGAACATCAGTATCTTGATCCAAGCTTAGTACGCATTATACTGGCATCATGAAAGACGAGCTCCTCGAAGCTGCTACAAATGGAGATGCGGATAAAATCAAAGAAATCCTCTCAAATATGCATGATGAGAAAGACCGAACGGAGTGTTTGGCGTCCCCAAAGGGGAGTGGAAATATGCCCGCATTCCACTATGCTGCTGCTGGAGGCCATCTGGATGCTTTGAAACTCCTGATACCCCATCATCACCCAGGCATCGTGAATAAAGTGGCCGGAACGGATGGCCGATCTGCTTTACATCTGGCTGCTATTAATGGCCACAGCGCAGTTGTAAATTGGCTTGTCGATCATCAGCGTGCTGATTTGAATTTGCAAGACAATATTGAAAAGAGCACTGCATTACACTTCTCGGTGAAGTTTGGCCGCTGGGATGTGGTTAAGTCACTTGTATGTCATGGAGCACAACAAGATATTCTGGACAAACACAATATGTTCCCTGTCAGCTATTCCAAAGATAAATCTACATCTGAGGCTTATTTCTCGAGTTGTATATCCCGTTCGTTTAGCTTACGCGATGGTGGTCGACGTAGGGATGCGAACAACAGATTACTTTTGCATTATGCGGCGCAGTATGCAACAGATTCAGGTGTGATTGCCATGTTGATCGACGCAACGGATCCAGATTTGGTATACGCTGAGGATAAGGATGGTGACTCATTTTTTCATGTTGCCGCGAAGTACGGGAATATGAATGTCTTTAAGGCTCTTGACAAAATAGATCAAATTGACATGGCACGCCTACTTCAAGATAATCATGGGAGCGATCCGTTAAAAGGCCCAGGTATGTATGCTCTTCTTTACGATCAACGCGAATTCTTCAAGGAGCTTGTTGACAGATGGGAAATAAAAATCACCCTAAGCAGCATCATCGAAGCGCTTATAGTTGAGCTTATAGACAACCCTGAAATTCAGGACAGATTAGCTCTGTTTGCTAATACATTACCGACATACCTGGCTTTGTACGCTGAAAAGCATTTCATATTTGATTTTCTGCTTGATACGCTGCTAAGTCTCGGCCAATGGGATGATACGCATTATAGGACATGCTTGCATTGGGCGATTGTGGATAAAAGGGCTGACATTGTAGAGAAGATCAGTACAAGTAAGAAGCTATGGCAGCAGCGGCCTGGAATTCAAGATATGGACGGGAAAACGGTGCAAGAACTTGCATTCGAGCAGAAAAATCATATGGTAATGGAGCTTCTGAGCGCCAAAACTTCTTTCAAGGACCATGAAGAAAAGCTTTATAAGAACAGAGAATTATACGCGCAGGCACTTGATGCCATACTTGTGGGTGCAACGCTGATAGCGAGTGTGACATTTGCTGGATGGTTACAATTGCCGTTTGGGGCAGAGTTCGACTCCTTAGCCATGAAGATTTATTGGACAGCAAATAGCATCTCTTTTTTCACTGCAGTTGCTACAATGTGTGTAACGAAAGCAGCTCTTATTCCAACACCGAGTCTGTACGTGGGAGTCATAGTGAACCAACTGCGAGTGGCCATATTAGTTGATGCATTCCTGCTTGCCATATCCTTAGCAGCTGTTGTGTTTGCTTTCTCTGCTGCAGGATTTGGAGCTCTGCGTCAGGCTCATATCTATGAGTACCAGGTGATCATGCGAAGCAGTGCTGCTATTGCAGGTTTTGTCTGTCTAATCACGTGGTTAGCGTACATCTATCAACTGACAAAGTGTACGCCCTCCAGAACTGTGCTTTACTCTGTGTCGCCTTCATGGCTTGGGAAAACATACAGTCGATTGGGCGATAGCTCTCGGTTGGGATATCCGAGCATGAAAAGGAGCGATCTCTTGACATACAAGGACCAAAACCTCGTTCCATACCTTTCTTTGCGGCGCATTCTCGTTAGTCACACTGAAAGTTCAAAGAGAACCCCTAAAGACCATGAAATAGACCAACTACTTCAAGATTTGCAGGTTGTAGACAAGGAGAGGCTCAGATCAAATTTACAAAGGAGATTACAAAGAGCAGGGACGTCTAACGGGTCGCTGTAAAAGGGCTTAGATAAACTGCAGAATATTAAGGCTGATTGTCTTCTCAATGGAGCCGAGTATGGATACAGAAGTTAATCAATACTCATTTGCGATTTCCGGAAGTAATTTGCAGATTACTGCATGTTTTATGATTATGCAACAAAGTTAGTACAATAAGAATCCTTCTGTTGGATCAACAAAACATAAATGTGTAGTTGAAGCTCGAGTTTTGTTTGCTCAATGGGCTCTTCAACATGTACTGCCTTTTATATTCTATATCTCTGTTGGAAGAACATCTTTTTCACACAAAGACATTTTGTAAAATTCTAATTTTGTAATCTAGAAAGTTCCAATGGATGTAAAAGTGAAAAAGAGGCTTCCTCATAAATAGGAGTAACTTATGTAATTTTTTGAGAATTTTTAGAGCTCTTGAGTGAGTAGAAAATTAGATTAGAAGCTTATAGGACCCACTTTTCAAGTGTGAAAGAAGACATTTGAAAAAGTATATAAGTTAACTCATAGCTTATTTAGGATGATCATTTTTTATTTGGATGATTAATGAGAATTTGAGAGCTCTTGTACATCTTCTCTAAATGTCTTTCTTTAACTTCCATGGTGATTTGTTGATGAATTGTTGAGTGTTTATCATGGATATGTCTTGTTGATCAATCATTTTTTAAGTATTTCATGCTACTCTAAGCCTATTTCATCATCATGAGTCTCTACAATCTTGCAAAGTGCTGCTCAAACGGACTACCTAATTTTGTTAGAGTCACGATTGTCTCATCTTTGTGATATAGGTACTGAAATTAAGTTTTGATGTTATTAACATCTTCCTTATGAAAAATGATACACTTTAGGCACAAGAATCATTAAAGAAGCTTTTATCTGGCTCCATTTATAAGAAAAACTAGAATTTTCCATAAAAGTTGTGAAATCTCTATTGAAACTGATCTTGTTTGCTAATCTTGGATTCTATCAATGAAGAAGGGAATGTGAACTTAGAATACTTCCTGGATTGAAAAATTAAAATGTTTAAAGTTGTTTTTTTCTTTATACTAAAATGATTGGAGAGGCCAAATCCAAAATACAACAAACATTTTTTGTGTTGTTGCTAGGGAAGTAAGCAAAGCTTTCAATCATTGGAGCTTTGGACCTTTGTTGGACCTTCTATGTTGATGGTAACAAACACTTTTATAAAATCATTTTGAATAATCAAGTGTGCAAATTTGAAGAGGTGAGTGTGTTTATCTTTGGGAAAGATTACTTCATTCATTTTGTTTAGGAGGATAGGTGAAGAGTTGCATGTTGTTCCCTAATCTCAATTTACACTATAAAACTAATGAGGATGTAATGACATCCCATTTGAAACAAAAAGCGAGGATTGTCACTTATGCGATGCTCCTGTTAGAAAGCATCGCATAAGCGATGCACCAAAAGAAGAATAAAAAAATAAACCCAAAGTTTCACATAAGTGATGTCTAGCATCACTTATAGGATGCAAATAAAGAACATTGTTAATAGCATCGAAGACTAGTGATGCCTGTAGCGATGGGGGCAAACTAGTTGTGACTTTTAACGTCACATTAGCACCACATTGGGAATTGAAAAAAAAAATTGATTTCTCTCGACACATTTGTGTTGGGATCAACTGAAAGAGTGAAGCACTGAGAGAGTGAAGGAGGATTGAAAGACCAACGGAGGAGCAAGAGAGTGAAGGTATACATACACACATGCGTATGTATACATACATACACACAAGCACATACACACACATATGCATATGCATATGCATACATTCATAGACACATGCATACACACACATGCACATACATACACACATATGCGTACACACATATACACATATACACACACAAACATATACACATATATACACATACACATACACACACATATGCATACACAAACATACACATATAGCACATACACATATACACATACACATACGCATATAAATACTTGCACATATACATACGCACACATACACTCACATGCATACATACACACATATGCATACACAAACAAAGATACACAAATATGCACATATACACACACAAACACACTATACAAACACATACAAAAACATGCATATACGCACATACACAAACATATACACACACACATACATACATAAGCATATACATACACATACATGTGCATACATACACACATGTGTATACATATTCACATGCATGCGTACACACACATGCATATTTATACATACATACACACATGCATATGTATACACAAATAAAAACAATCACATACACATACAAATACTTAGAGATACATATGCACACATAGATAGACATGTAAACTCACATGCATACATACACTTACGTGCATACATACACATACACACATACACATACACACATACACATACACATATAAATTCTTACACATACATACACACACATACATACACACACATACATACACACACATAGACACACACATACATATACACATACACATACAAATACTTACACATACACTCACATGCATACATACACTCACATACACACACATGCATACATACACACACATGCATATGCATACATACACACACACACACATGCATAAGCATACATACATAAACACATGCATACACACACATATACACATACACATACACATACACATACACACATACTCATACATACACATACATACACACACATATACACACACACTCACATGCATACTGTAACATAATCCTGGTAGGAGATGGTTGAACCACACCCTAAGAGAGAGGATTAGGAAGTAATCCTCAACCATGGCTTTTGGGGCAAGTGGTTAGCCCATCACATTCCTAACCAAGAGGTTGTGAGTTCAATTCCTTACATTGGTATCAGAGCCTAGGAAGTAGGCTTGGGAAGGGTGGAATGATCCAATGGCCTCTAAAAAAGGCGCTTGGGCACTCTATCATGTGAAAGGGTAGGAATTGTGGAAGGCGCGCGCGTCGGTTTCAAGGATGGACCTTACAATGATTGGGGTGTATCTCTCAATCCGTATGTCGGATTGAGGCATGTAATATACCGTTGGAAAGCTCTCGGAACGAACTTTCCAATGAGCTAGCTTGGAAGTGTGAATTCCTTGGGAA
>CM035442.1:69168321-69200821 GCA_020310875.1 Ceratopteris richardii | reverse complement strand
CTGACTATCAGTGAAGATGGTGGTGGCAGAAGTCTGACCAACACCGAAATCAGTCATAAGGCGTCTGAGCCACACACACTCAACTCTCGCTCTAAAAGCTGCCCTATACTCAGCCTCACAACTAGAAGTGGCCACAATAGGCTGCTTCTTGCTCAACCAAGATATACATGAGCTACCAAGCATGAAGCAAATGCCACTAGTGAACACACGAGTGTCATAGCAACCAGCCCAATCAGAGTCAGAAAAAGCATGCAAATCTAGCGGTAGTGATCCCCCCTTGGGATAAAACAACCCAAGTAGCCGAGTACCACTCAAGTAGCAAAAGATGCGCTTAACCACCTGTCAATGCTTGACTCCTGGGCAATGCATAAACCTGCTTATCTATGAGACAACAAACTGAATATCTGGCCGAGTAATGCACAAGTAAATCAAGCATCCAATAGCCTGCTGATAGAGAACAACATCAAATGCATCTCCAGCATCATGAAGACTCAATCGTAAACCTGTCTCCATAGGAGTGGCAATAGGCTTACAGTCTTCAAGGCCAAAACGCTACAATAATGTGTCAATATATTTCGTTTGACACAAAGCCATTCCACCATCAACTTGCATAAATTGAATGCCCAAATAGTGATGCAAATGCCCCGAATCAGACATCTCAAATGAGGCATGCAAATCAGCCTTAAAATCAGCAGCATGCTTCTCAATAGGACCAGTGAGTAGCATGTCGTCAACATAGACAACAATGATCAGAAGCACATCATTAGCACGCTTAACATATAAGGTGCTTTCAGTTGGACTCTTCTCAAAACCATGTGCAACCAGATAGGCATGTATCTTCTCATACTAAGCACGTGGTGCTTGCTTTAAACCATATAATGCCTTCTTTAACCTGCACACCTGGTTTTCATGCCCTTTTTGCACAAAGCCACGGGCCTGAAAAACATACACTTCTTCATGCAAGTCACCATTCAGAAATGTTGTTTTAATATCCAACTGATATAAATTCCAACCATGATGTGCTGCAAGTGCACAAATGCTCCGAACAGTAGTCATACGGCATGTAGGTGCAAAGATCTCATCAAAATCAATGCCTCTTTCTTGTGCATAACCCTTTGCAACAAGCCTAGCCTTATACCTGTCAACTGTACCATCAAGTTTACGCTTCAGCTTGTATACCCACCTAGTGCCCATGGCCTTCTTGCCAGGAGGCAAGTCACATAAAGACCATGTACCATTCTTCATTATAGCATCATATTCACATTGCATAGCAGCCATCCAATTTTCAGAATTCTGTGCTTCATCAAAAGAAACAGGCTCATTCTCATCACAGAGACTAGATGCAGCCATAGCATAGCAATCTGATGCAAAGAAGGCACTATGAGAGCTTGAACGAGTACGATATGACAAAGGTGCATCTAATTTGGTATCACACAAAGTCTGCACCAGCCATTTTGGGATAGTTTTTGCCTGCTCAATATCAGCTCTCTCATCAACAAGTGCATCATGTAACTCTGCATCAGAAATGGAATGATCTGCATCATCATATGAAACTTGCAAAGGCTGAGAAGTTGCCTCATTAGGACCATCACTAGACTGTCCACCTGTAAAAAGAGGCATCAAAGTATCATACATATCTTTGGAGCTAACAGATGTCTCCTTCATACATGAAAGCAATGGCTGAATAGCATCTTCCACAAAGACAACATCACGACTAACCAGCTTGCGTTTAGTCTGTGGATGATACAGGCGATAGCCTTTACTTTCAAAACTGTATCCAACAAAAATACTTTCAGAACTGTACCCAACAATAGCGTTTAGTCTGTGAGGAAGGAGGACCATGGGGTCTGGAGGGTTCCAAAATGATCAAAGAGTAGAGCTACAGAGGGGGCATATGGGAAAATGTGCAACATATGTAGAAATGAGGTGAGAATAGACAATGTGGACCATGTGTATAAAAAAAAACATGTGATACATGTGCTCAAAACTTGAGGGTTTTGACCAAAACTCAAAGAAAATGTGGGAATTTGGAAAAATAAAGGCAAAAACGAAGTCCAAAGGTGCCAAAAAACATGAAAATCACTCAAGTTTTGAAAAAAACGGCCATCCAAGGCTTAATTCAGAGCCAAAATTTTTGAACTATGAAAAATAAAAAAAAAATACATATATTAAAATATACAAAAGAAAAGAAAATAAAACGACCCTTTTTTTTTGGCGAACGCATGTGATGGTGAAAAAAAGGAGAAATAATAAAAAATAAAAAATAAAATAAATAAATAAATAAAGAAAGAAAAACAAAAAGAACAAAATAAAGAAAATATAAAATAAAAAGAAAATAAATAAAAATTACAAAATAAAAATAAAAAATTGGGGGGGGGGAGGGGGGCTGTCAGAACGGGGGGGGCCGGGAGGGGGGGGGGAACGGGGGGGGGGGGGGGGGTTTCTTTCTTTTTTTTTTTTTTTGGGAAAAACAAAACGCCTAGGGGGGGGGGGGCTCTTTTTTTTTTAATTATCCAAAAAACTAAAGAAAAATACATAAAAAATCCAAAAAAATTGCAAAAAAATCTTCAAAAAATTCAAAAAAATTTTCCTAGAGTTTTAGGCCAGTTTTTACACTTAAAACCACAGAGAGCTTCCTTTATTCCTCAAATTTGGCAAGAAAAAGACACATGAAAAAGGAGAAAAATGCTAGAAAAATTCTAAAAAATGCTTGAAAAATTCTGAAAAAAATTCCTAAAAATTCCAAAAATTGTACCTTTGCAAACTTGATGAAATGGCTACTAAATTTACTAAAAAGTGAAGAAACAAACATGAAATGGATAAAGAAAACTAATAAAACTTACGCAAAAATGACGAGAAAATACTATGTACAACCTGGATAAATTTTACAGGTTCCAGGTGATCCATAAATCTTCACTTTTGTTGATGATAGGCCTTGAGCCTTGTATTGTTGAATCAGAGAAACTCCTCCATAATCCCCAATTGTACTGCACTTCATTGGTTTTGTCTTCTTGTTAGGCCCATTGGTCATCTGATAGGGATACCCTAAATCCTCCATACTGCAACTTTTGTATCTTTGTGTCAGCAACTTTATAGCTTAATCTGCAAAATTTCATTTTCACTATTCTAGTTTCTTCATCAAATGGAACCCTCTGTTTCCAAAGACTTGCGGGTACTCCTTCCACATTCTTGTAAAGCCCTGCACTTGCTATCATGAAAATCGACATGACAGATGATATCCATACCATTATCCATAAAAAATTGGACATTGACATATGATTTGAAGTATCTTCAGCACTGTTGCACTTAAGGGCTCCTCTTTTCTCCTCTCTTCTAAGGCCTTTATCTGAGACTGTCTCACTCGAGTCAGTAACCTGAATGATATCCTTTGATTCTTCAAATGCTTCCTCTCTTCTTGAGTTTGGAAAAATTCCATAGCAGGAAGATGGGTCTTCTGCATGGAGCCAGGCCAACATGTTTTCATCTTCATATAAATTTGCTCCTTCAAATAGGTCTGCTTCTGGGTTGTCCAACTTTTCTTCCATACAAATACCAATTGTCTGCATCATGCTAGTATTTCTCTGATTGTCTGGTCCTTCTTCTAAAATTATATGCTGCAACTCTTTTCCCTCTTGCTTAACCCACATTGTGTCCTTGCCCCAGTCATGAAGCACATTGGCATGCCTTAACCAAGGTCTCCCAATTAACAGAGGGAAGCTTCCTTCTACCTATGGCAGCCTTAAAACAACAAAGTCCAAGTTAAAGATGGTACCTTGTATCTTGATTGGAACTCCAGGGACCACTCCCATATGCCTTACTATGCTTTGGTCTGCCATTGTTATAGTGAAGTTGGCAGGTCGTGAAGGGTATAGTCCAATCTTTTTCATGGTATATTCAGGCATCAAGTTAATGCCAGAACCACCATCCACAATAACTCCTTGAAACTCATGACCTTTAATGGAGACTGTTAGCCGAGGGCTCTTGTAATCTGTGAGGGGTGCTTCCCCTACAGTTTTATCTTTAGGTATAACAACAGCCTTTGCCATTAAACTTGTTGTGGACATTTCATCAATTATCTGCAAGAGTTCTGACCTGATTTTGCCATCCATCTTTATTAATTCAAAAATACTAACCTCCTTTTTCATGGACTTGAGTAGTCTGGAAGCTTCTGATTCCTTAAGAGCATGTGCTCCATTTGACTTATCAAACTCCTCATGAGCCTTGTTGAATGTGTTTCCAATGGCATCATTGGTACCTATGAAATTTTCTTTTTGCTTCATGTCTGCACATGTGGTGCCTTTGCTCTCAGGTGCACCTTTGTCTTTGTTCAATCCATTAATCATTGATTCTTGACCTATTTCCACTTGAGCCTTCCCCTTGCTTCTTGTCTGCATTGTAAAAGATTCAAGTTCTTCTAATTGCACCACCCTGGTAGATGGTGATGGCACCTTGGCTTCATTTACCATCTCTTCTTTGCACACAGAAATCATTTGAATATGGGGCCCAGATGTAGATGCTTGGTTCTTAGGACAACAATTAGTATAGTGGTCCCTAGCCTCTGGGCAGTTCCTGCAAGGAGGGGCATTTTCTAGGAGAGTGCACCTACTTTGATAGTGCCCACATTCTCCACATCTGAAACAAATAATTGGCCTCCTTGGCCCATTTCCAAAGTTATCCCTTTGTCTAGGGTTATAAGTGTTACCTTGATTGGGTGCAGTTGCCATCACATTTGCTGGTGGTAGGGCATTCACTTAATATATGACCTTGCTTGCTGCACATGGAACACCAAAGTCCACTCTTGATGCCACCCCCTTTGAGTTCCTACAGCTCATGTTGCAGTTGGGCCAATTCCTCTGCTTGGGCCTCCTCCTCCTTTTGGAGCTTTAGTGCTTCAATCTCCCTTCGCAACTGAGTAACAACATTATCCTCCTCTGTGGGGCTTATTCCTTTTTAAGCCCTCTAGCTCCTTCCTTAACTGGATTACCAGATCCTCCATTTCTGTGGAATATTGTAGTTGAGAAGAAGTTGCTCCATACTGTTGCCTTATCTGCTCCAGTCGAGTAGCTGTGTTGATGAACTCTTCTATGGAGGCTGTAGACAACACTAATTCCTTGATTTTGCATTGGATGGCCACTAGAAGTGGCTTAGCTAGCCAGTTCTTAACAAAAAAATCATGTGGTGGGTCTGGAAATTTAGCCATTAGTGCCTTGGCCTTAGTCACAAACTCTGGGAACTTTTCACCTCGACCCAATCTCAAATTTTCTAGTTCTTCTATGATGATCTCTGTAGTATTTCCATGCTGGAATTGATTTTTAAATGCATCTTTCATTAGGTCCCAAGTTGTAAAATGGTTCTCCGCAAACTGGCTGAACCATTTATCTGCTAATCCTTCTAATGTGGCAGGGAAGAGTATTAAAAAGGCATCCTCCCTACCCATTAAGCCTCTAGTCTTGCATAGTGCCAAAAATCTTCTAATATGCTCGTCTGGATCCTCCTGAGCTAGGCCTTTGAAAGAAGGAAATTTTATATTTAATCTTGAGAGTAAGGTTTCCAAGTCTACCTGTCCCGCCATGCTCTTTACTGATGAGGTTGAAGATAGTGGACTGTAGGATCTTCTAACAACCTTTCTTCTTGTTTGCTTACAGGTGATCCTCAATGTTTGGGACCGGGTTGCGGGCATGAGTTGTTCATAGTCCACTTAATATGAGACACTTGATAAGAATATTTACCTTTTGGTTAATGAAGTAGTACCGTAGTACTGTCGACACTTGATCTCTTCTATACTTTGCACTTGGTTTCTCCTAAGCTCAAATCTCCTTGGAAGTCCCACCGTGCGTGCCAAATTTTGTTGGGGGGTTCTTAGACAAGAAGGGATTTGAGTGTTTGTAGGAGAAAAGGGGAAGATCAGAAGAAAAAATACACACTTTGAGCCTCTGTCCATTGATTACAGTAAGAAAAATACAAGGTTGAAGCACAATACAACCAATGCTTATGTGCAAAATCCCACAGAGTGCTCAATTACAAAATACCAAATACCCAAGGGACTTGTTGCTATCGGCCTCTGCACCAACCCTCCACCTTCTACAAGCCTGCTCTTGTGCACACCTTGCACCAAGCTTCCACTAAGGGGGAGGGATGGATACCTTCTGTCAGTGCGCGCACACTTCAGTAAGACCTTGGGATCCATGGGGGACAAGCTTAGCACTCCTCTGCACACTTCCTTGGTCACTCTTCATGCACACCTTGCACTTCACTTCTCTGCGTCGCACACTGTGTGTCTCTTGCACTTCTCTCTCTTGCTTCACTTAGACTATGCTCTTCTTGCTTACACTTAGGATAGTCCAAGAATAGTTCTTACCTTGATTTCAGTGTGTCGATTCACGTACGCTCCTAACTGCAAGAGTATCTTAGTGCTCACTTTGATGTCCTAAGATTGTCTTCTCAAGTGGCAGCCAACGACTCCTTGTTTTGTCCTGTAGTGACTTTAGACTAAAACCAAAAAATTTAATTGGGGGGCCATACTTTCACTTCTGCGTATGATGTCGCTTCACATACCTTCATATTTTCCTTTTAAGTCTTCACTTTTTCACATAAGAGGGTTCAGGTCACTTTAAAAACACTTTGAACCTTAGGGAAATTAGAGAAAATACCTCTGCAACCTGCAACCCACTTTCTCCAATTTACCCTTTGTGGACAATTAATTGTGCACTACTTGTGCACTTTGACACCTACACTTTAGCACTTTGACTTCGCACCAATTGACTTTGACCTTGACCTTATTGACTTTGATCCATTTGACTTTGACCTTTTGACTTTGACTGCAATTGACTTTGACTGTGATTGACTTTGACCAATATGACTTTTATGGGCTCAACACTTATCATCCAATTTTCTACGATGTTGTTCAGGCACTAGTGCATATGGCAAACAACCAAAAACACACAGATGAGCAACAGATGGCTTGCGGTCATGCCAAGCCTCATATGGAGTGATAGACTGCAGCGCTTTAGTGGGACACCTGTTCAGTACATATGTTCATGACAGCCTCAAGCCAGAAACTATGTGGTAAAGCCTGACTCTTGACCATGCACCTCGCCATCTCCATGAGTGACATGTTCTTCGTTCAGCAACTCCATTCTGTTGAGGTGTATACGACACTGTACACTGATGTTTTATCCCACATTCAGCCAGAAATGCATTAAAATCAAAAGACATATATTCCCTCCCTCGATCAGAACGGAGGGTGCCCATTTTACATGTTGACAAATTTTCAGCCAAAACCAAAAACTATTTAAAGCACATGAACACTTCGGACTTTTCTTTGAGTGGATATACCCATGCATGCCTGGAGAAATCATCAATGAAATTCACGAAGTAAAGGTAATTTCCAAAAGAGGGTGTCTCCATAGGACCACAAACATCACTATGTACAAGCTGCAATTTCTGCGTAGCCCGAACTGAACCAACTTTTGGAAAGGAGGAACGCTGCATTTTGCCCAAAATACAGCCTTCACATACATGTTTTCCAGTTGCCTCAAGCTTGGGCAAAGAAGATACCATATCAGATTTCTGCAGGCGTAGCAAACTAGCAAAAATCAGATGACCAAAGTGGCATGCCAAAGCTTTGCATCTGACATAGCCTAAGAATCATGTACTGCACATGCCAAATCATTCACAGATCTTTCATAGTCTATGAGCTTATACAGCCCACGACATAAAATGCCAGATGCAATAATAACATCGCCATTTGACAGATCATGAACTGTACATCTGTCATCAATAAATTTCACAACCAAGCCAATCTTGGCTAATGCAGAAACTGATAACAGATTCTTCTTGATCCATGGCACAAATAGAGCATCTGACAAGGTGAAAGAACTACCATCGGCACTAGTCAGAATGATCTTGCCAACTCCCATAAGAGTATAAGAGGAGTTGTTGGCGCATGTGAGAGTATTCCTTGTAGGGGTAGGCTCGAGTGAAGAGAAGAAACTAAGCTGCGAGGTAATATATTTGGTCGCCCCATTGTCAAAGTACCAAACATCTGAGTCTACTACAGACATGCATTGCTCATGAGAAGATGGGTCAAAACTACAAACAGTAGTAAACGCCCATTCTTCTTCCTGCACAAGATTAGCAGACTTTGTTTTTGGTGTAGAGGCTTCTGCAACAACCATTCCAGCCTCCTTTTTCTTTGCCTCTTTTGCAGCCAATTTTGGACAGTTCTTTATGATATGATCATTCCCTTTATAGTACTTACAAAACAATTTTTGCTTTTCTGATTTCTTCTCATCTTTATCTTCCTTCTTCGAATATGTAGAATTAGCAGATTTCTGCTTACTAGTTGAAGAGCTCCATTTTCCTTTGCCCTTCTGACTAGCTAGGAAAGCTTGATCTGCAACTCGCATAATGAACCTGTTTTGCCTGGACTGGTCTTCCTGCAACAAAACAGAGACTAACTCCTCAAATGATAAGGCATTTGGATTGCCTTTCATCATCAACCGAAGAGTAGAAGCAAAACTCTGATATGAATCAGGAAGACCATTTAGAACGGTCTGCACAAGTGAGCTATTTGGTATAACCTCATTTGCAGAAATCAACTTTTCCTTCGAGTCTTTGATCTTCGTTAGGAAACTGTCCATAGAATCACCTTCATTCATGTGCTCACTCTCCAACTGTTTTCGGAGGTAAGCAACACGAGCCTCATTCTTAGCTTGGTACAATGTGGTAAGTGTATCCCAAGCATCCTTAGCTGCACTACAAGAGCAAATGTGAAGAACAATGGCAAGTTTGATAGACAAAGCTATCAATGCATGTGCCTGGGTATCTCTGCCATCCCAGCGAATCTGCTCTGCAGTAGGTGCAATAGAAATAGCAGCACGAACAGGAATCTGTGGAATATCATCTTCGACACCATCTTCATCAGCTCCAGCACCTGTATTTGTAGTACCTGTAGTCAGAGGTGTAACAGGACGTCTTTCAACACCTTGCACAATGTTCCACAATCCTTTTGCAACCAATACATGTCGCATCATATAAGCCCATAATGGGTAGTTGGCACCATCCAACTTATCCTCAACAGCCAACATATGGAATACATCACTGCTTTCAGCCATAGCCAGTGACTAATATACCTTGATGCAGAAAATTGACTATATCTCAAAAAGTTGAACAGGACTGCCTAGAGGAGTTCTGCTAGACCTGTAGCAGACTTTGAGACGCTTATACTGGCGAACAGATTCTGGTATATACCTTTGGCACAAAAAGACAAAATAGCCTGCACAAGCACTATAATAGTGCGTTCGGAGGCCGAAACGAGCTCAGATCGCGATTTCGGCACCACAAAACGAATTAGTTTTGATCTCCAAGACATCCTGAGTATGCTCACCAAATTTCGTGCAATTCTGAGACTGCAAACGGAGGAGTGTCAACGACGCCCTAGATGAAGGGATGACCTGCTCTGATACCAATTGTTGGAGTTAGTCGTTTGCGGAAGCACGCGAACAACACAAGGAAGAAGAAGAAGCTTGGAGCACAACACACAATACTGAATGTATTACTAGAGAATGTACAAAGATAAGTAGCCCATTAGGGCAATAGGTGTATATACAAGGGGGGGGGGGGGGGGGGGGGAACCTCCTAAACAGGGAAAAAAGTGCCCCGGCGGTCCTAGTGTGTTCACACACATCACTACCTAAATATATCAACAAATTAATTTATGGGTATGGATTGCTAAATATATGGATGTTTAAGTTTAGAATATGATGTATAATAGCCTTGGTTTAGTCCTTGATTTACCCTTGGAATATGCTTGAACCTTGGAGTTGAACGCTTCGTTTTAAGTAATGTATTTATTCATATGAGCTCCCAAATGAATGGTTGTGAACCTTAAGACTTATCTTAAGGTATGGGAACCTTAGCCTTGGGACAAGCTTTTGATTAGACGGCACCGGATGACGTTTGGGAAAGTGTGCACATGAGGGACACTTATCTTAACACTTTATTAAGCCCAAGGACATGCACTCTTTGGCATAGAAGTATATATGTGGGTGGGTTGAATGTGTGGATATATTAGTTAGTTGCTTGAGCCTTCAATTCTTGCAAGTTAGCTTTGATAGTTAGTTAGATTTCTGGTAGGACATATTGATTATACATCATTGGCTTCCGAGCCAACTTATTCATGAATCATAGCTTCTGTTTTCGTGTTTTCTCTCAAAGATTATCCTCCATGAGGATTCTCATCCATGACCCTTCTCATTCCCATAGGGATGCAAAACAAACATCATGTGAACCTCCGTTTGAGCATGGGCCAAGAACACCTAAACGATAGCCCTCAACCACCGCATAAGCAACAAAATGAAAGTCGTGCATGGCCAACCCACTCATATGAAAGGTAAGATAAGATGGCGACAACTCTCTGTGCCTCTCTTGCTTAACACATGCATAGCTCACACACTTCAAATTTTCAACCATGGCCTTTCAAACATAGCCCACATGAGAGAAGAACGGGGAAAATCCATCCTTTCCCTTTTTAAGGCCGATTTCTTAAATAAGAACCTTCTAGAGATGCTCACAAGTCTAAATAAGGAGACAAATGGTCACGTGTAGACTCTAGAAGGAGAGGGTAAAACATCAATTTGTTATTCTTTTCCTTCAATTGGAGTTCAAAGAATGTACCCACCATAAAGGATAAGGAAGATGAATGGAACTTGAATAAAAGGCGTGCTTCTTCATTCTCCACATCAATAAGGGAAAACATTCAGGCATGTATGTTGAGTGACTATATATGGATCATACAATGATACACTTAGTAAAGGGTGTATGTTGAAGTGTATTTTAGAGATGTCTAATCCTCTTTTAATTGGAAACCTAAGTATTGAGGACTTGTGTGGCATACAATGAATATGCACTAGAGTTATCTCATTTTTTATGTTCACAAGCATTAAAGTGTTCCATATATGAGTGCGAGAATGCATCTAGACATCCTTTGAAGTTCCTGTAAGGTTAAAATGTCTACCAAAGTATATAGGTAAGTATGATAATACACAAGGGAGGACCTTAAATGTTGAAGAGAGGAATGTCCCAACCTTTCAACCTCAATGTTGCAGAGCTAAGAAGAGCAAAGACGCAGAGAAAAAGAAGGGCCCCAAAATGTTTCCAATTTGGACACTTTATTCTTGTATTATAGCCATTTTGTAATATATTTTCCTATGTAAATGCATTAGAGGAGTCCTCTAGATGCATACCCATAGAGATTTGTAGCTTATCTTTGTAAATTAGTAGGAAATTAGTCTTCTAGTTAATAAAGTTCCGGTCTCTTGTGTGAAAGGACCATTTTTAGGGCACATGTATATAAGTCAATTTGTGACTCTTTGTAGAGACTTTTTGCCATTATGAGAATCAAGAGCAAAGAATTTCGAATTTGTGTTTTCTCCTCTCTGTATCTTCTTCTTTGTGAGCTTGTATGCATGTGTGATGCTTGGAAAGAGTGCTTGAAAGTGTTGTCTATCCATGAAGGTGCTTGTTTGCTGTTGGTAAGGTGTGTGCGAAGTGTAGGAAGTGCTGAAGTGTAGAAAGGTCATTCCTGCGACTCAGTATTTTGCTCATAACTTGAAGCGAGAGCGTCAGAATCGAGTGAAAAGACAACCATTGGATGCGTCTTCTTGAGAGCTTCGAAATGAACCCGCTATTTGCTATATTCAGAGTTCGAAGCTGAGAGAAAAGCTCGATTTACTGTTGACTGCTGCTCTAAATATCGTGACACCATAACTGAACCTTGAAGCTTGTTTGGATTAGAGTTACACTTGTTTGCACTTTTTAATAGTTCATTTTCATTGACCATCTTTTGAATGCATGTCTTCATACACTCGGCTAGGTTTTGATACTCCTTAGATTGATAAATAAAGTGTGAATCCTCACTATATGCACTTGAGGGGGATCGAGGTATAGTCTCTTTCTCCACAAGTCCCTAAGTTGGTTCTTAGGTACACATGTTTTTGGCACCGTTGCCGGGGAATGTCAAATCAAACCGAGGCATTCATGTGATGGTAAATGGCTCTTAGCATTGAAGTGAGTAGAGGAGTTGTGAATCTCTCTTCTTTGGTAAGTCATACTCATCCGCACTTACTACTCCTCAATCTCGGAGTATGTGTAGTGAGTTGATAGTCTAGGGAAGTGAGTAGACTGAGTTAAAGTAGGAAGGAGAAAGTAGTCAAGTAGATGAGGAAGATAGGGTAGGTTTTAAGTTAGCTCTTCCATTTTAGTTGAACTAAGCCTTTCCCCACAAGTATAAAAACCCAAAAAAATTCAAACTTTTCACTTCAGTTCTACTAATGCAAATATCGTGAGAGCCTGTCAGTTAGATATCGCGAGAGCGAGAAAACGAGTCGTGTCGAGCCAAAGTAGCGGGAATGGAGCTGAAAAAAAGAGCTTGAGGACACTAGAGAGGTGAGCTCATCCCATCCTTGTCAAAATTTCCTTCAAATGTCCATCAAAGAAGAAAATACGAACTACGACGAGTATCGGGAAGGATTCTACAGGGGTTATGAGAATTTTTTCTTTAGTTATTTTCCAGTGGTGAAACTATCATTAAAGAGGTTCATATATAACCGATCCTTTTTGGGCAATGTACGTGGAAATTTCATCTCGAAAGAGAGCGCATACCGATTAAAAAGAGGGGGGATAAGCTCTAGGAATACATAAATCAAGTTGAAACTCAAAATCATTTGCTAACCTTTGGAAAAAATGCCAAGTATTGTGTTCTCCCACGGTTGAGTATCGCGATATCTCGATATCGTGAACTCCTCTGGTCGAGTATCGCGATACTTAGCCTTGTGAGATATCAACTATCGTTGAGTTTCTCATGATACTTGCAAGACATTGTGTATCGCTGAGGTTGCTCTCGTGATACTTGTGTGAATATCGTGTATCGTTGAAGTTTCTTCTCACGATACTTGTGCCATATTGAGTATCGTGGAGCCTTAATCGCGACACCTACCAAATATCGTGTATCGTGAAAATTCTCTCGCGACACTTATCTGACATCGAGTATCGTGAGTTTGTCCCCAGCGATATCTGTGGAATATCGAGTATCACCAAATTTCTCTTGCGACCTTTGTTGAATGTCGTGTATCGTTGAGTTGCTGGCGATACTGGACCAATATCGTGTATCATGCTCCAACCTCGTGATATCTACCTGATATCGAGTATCGTGAAGTTCTTTTCACGATACTTGTTGCATATCGGGTATTGTGACTTTTCCAATGTGTCAAGTATTGAGTATCGTGAGTTTAGCCAGTATCAGGAGATTTTCAATTACATCAGTGTGAACCTCCAAGTCAGCCAAATATTTCATACAACTCTGGGATTCCACAAAGAGCATTGAGAGCTAAGGGGTTGTCAACACTCGAGTGAAGCTTTTAAGTGAATGAACCTAAGATCCGGAAGAACCCAAGGGAGCCGAAGAAGTGTAATCTCTTTAGTGGGAAGTGTAGCCGAACTAAGTAGTCGTTCACACTACTCTGAAACTTCGAGTGAGTCTGAGAAAGAAACCCATATGGCCTCAGAGGACATGCAGAATTCGGTACCCATCATTGGCATGATGTCAATTATTGAGGGTGAATATCGAACATCTTTAGAATATGTGAACACCAATCAACAAGGTTTACCCATCTACCTAGATGGGCTAAACAGATCAGTGGCTAGACTGAAGAAAGCTACAGACACTTACATAGTACCTAGGCCAGCTGTTAAGTATGCTGGAAGATTCTACATGGACAAAAGGGATATTCTGTATCTAGTAATTGAGAATCTTGAAAACATCGAAGAACAAAGGGAAGCAGGCAATAACCACAACCTTAATGAAGAAGGACATGAAGAACAGGTTTCTACACCTCGAGGAAAGTCCATTGTAATTAGGGTTTGGAGAGGAGACCTAGTTCCCCAAGATGATTCCCTGATGGATGTATATCTAGTCAATGGAATGGAACATCTACTTAGAACACACTCTTCATTATGGGAAGAAGCCATCAACCCAGCCACTATCTATGAGTTAGAAGACCCTGAATTCCTCACTATTATCACGTATTTGGACAAGAATCAGAGGAGGTACTGGCCATTAATGGAATTAGAAAGAGCATGGTTGAAATATCAGAACATCCCAGTGTTCCCTCCTAGGGATCAAGCCACAACTTCACAAAATCCCCAAGGAACCTATCAACATAATTCATATCAGCATTTGGGACAGACACAACAAACGCACATTCCAGTCAGACCACATGTGCAGTTTGCTACACGAGCCATAATCCTAACTATCATCCTCATCCACCAGTTGAACCAAGGATTAGAATCCCTGTTCAAGAGAGACCACAAGCAGGAAGAGGACCAGGAATACCAATAGGACGACCAGTATTCCTTGTAATGCTTAGACCATCTGAACCAGGAAGAAGATTAAGACCGATCCAAGTTGCCAAATGCATGAGAAACCACTATGATGGCTCTAGCGAACCTTACAACCACATAGCTGAATTCAAGCAAGTGATAAGAGCCGAACAAGTGGAAGACTTCTTGATTCAATATGAATCTTTTGGACTAACCTTGACGGACATAGCTTTAGCATGGTTCCAGCCATTAGACCCTAACAACTTTCAAAACATGGAACAAATCTATCAAGAACTGATTGAAGAATTTACCAAGTCTAGAATAAAAACCAACTCTTCCTCATTAATCCATAGTTTTAAACAAGCTCTTACAGAATCGGTGAGATTAGCAACAAGAAGATTTAAGCAATATGTGGACAGATGCCCTATTGAAGAGAGACCCACTTAAAACAAAATGGTTTCATTGTTTCTGGAAGGGTTAGTAAATAGATCATTGAGATCATTGGTATATGTGAAAAGAGTCCAAAATTTGCAAGAATGCATGTGTATCGGCCTAGAGGATAATCTAGCAAAAGATTTGAAAATACCTCAAGGTAGTGTGAAAAGTGAAGATATCGCCAGCAACACGTCAAACCCTAGGAACAATGTAGAAGAAATAGCTGATTTAGTGGCAAAGAAACTTAATGTTCAAGGGCAGAGGAACTACCCAAACAATCCAATGAGAGTACCCATGCTTAGAAGATGTATGCACTCTGGAGGTGATCATCCGTCTCATTTGTGTAATAGGGGAGTAGTCCCACCACCTGCTTATGCTTACAATAGACCACCCGCCCCGGGCCCTATGCATTATTGTAGCATAGAACAAAGGTACACAAATCATAGCACAGAAAACTATCCTTACAATCGGCAGGTAAGATCGGTACAACCGCCCATGAGACCTTATGAATACCCTCAGAGAGATCAAGGAGGATAAGCTTTTAGATATCCCACAGATCAGCAACAAGCACCAGCACCACGACCTTATGCTTATCAGGGGTACACTCAACCACAACCAGTATTAGGACAACGACCGCCCCACCCTCAGAATGTTGTCCCAATAAAAATAGCTCAACCGGAAGAGAACCCAGAGAGAGCAATAGTCCAAGCTAGGCCTTTGGCTAGTAATGAATCGTATGATCCATCTTATGACCATGGTCACGAAAATTATTCCGCATATTAGGGAACTATAGTTGAATACGGACAATCTTACGAGCCATATGCGTATGGTATGGAAGGACCGGATAGCCCTTATGGATATGGGCAAGATTATGTGTCGTTAATGTACACAGCTCGCAGAGCACCCTTACCCTCCCGACCAATGAATAAACCACCTGCACCTAGAGGACCATGTTATAGATGCGGAGGAGATCATTTCATAAGAGAATGTACGTTACCTAACCCACCACCACCGCAACGAATTTGGGAAGGATACTGTAGTGATTGTGATAAAGAACATCCTTTTAGAGATTGACAAAAGAACCACAACAAAGTTAACTCGAATGTACAGATCAATGTGATAGAAGTGATAGAGTCATCGGGGAGTGATAAGGAGTACACACTGCCATTAAAAGCAATAACAAGAGCTAAGGCTAGAGAAACCCCAGAAAAAAACAAAGAGAATGATCAGATCGACAAAGAATTGAATACACCCACACCTCAAGTACTTGCAGACTTGGAAGAGTTCGGGAAGAGTATTACAAGTGAGCAAACCCAAAGATGGAAGAATCGTAGAGAAAGGATGAAGGAAAAGAAACTCCAACAAAAGCAGGAGGACGAAAGCAACAAACAAGGCCAAGAAGAAAAACAAAAACTTGAAGGAGAAAATAAGATAAAAAAGTGTACAAAACCAGAGGCAAGATCGGTGCTAGCTGATCCTATGCCAGAAGAGTTAGCCATGTGGATTCAAGCATACCAGACACGAATAAGAGCGGGACCAACCATTGAACAACATGAAAAGGAATATCCTAGAGGTGACCTAGATAAAGAAAGGTTGGAGATATGTAAGAAATTAATTGAAGTGGCTCAACAGACTCTAGAAAAACCTGTTTAGCGACTACCCAATTCACGAATTCCCGAAAAAGAATTCCAAGAGTGTGTTACTCTTATTGACCCCAAGAAAGGGAAAGAAAATGAGACAGGTGAGGAAAGTTACTATGAGAATGAAAAGGAAGGATCCATTATTCCCGAAGTAGAGGGGGAATGGCCTAAAGACTTGTGGCCAAGAGTCCAAGAAGACAGATGGAAGAAAGTGGAAGGAATTGAACCACCCTTTGAGGAGTTAGAAGCAGAGGTGAATTGGAAGCCTCAATACCTGAATTAAACTCAGAAGGATTATTACAACTTGACGAGAGCAGAAAGGATGATGACCGTGTGAAGGCTTTACCAAATTACACAGGGGAATACAAACATAATTCTGAATTATATTGCATTCTCTCTGTGAGAAGAAAAGAGCAGAACCCATCAATCCAAACATCTGACATTATACAACATCTTAAAAAGGTAAAAATCCCTTGTACTCTGACATTGGAAGATCTCTTGACGTAGAAACTCAAGGAAGAACTATGCCCATCTAAGGCACAACTGATTGGAATAGGAGGAAAAGTTACTCAATGCATAGGCGAGATTACACTGTCACTGCATCTTGGAAACAACACGATGCAACAAAAACTCTTGGTGTGTCATGACGAGGACTTATTAGAGGAACTCGTGTTGGGTCCAGATTGGATATATGAATATGAAGTGACTATCCAATTAGCCTTAGGTTACATATCGGCCAAGATAGGACACCGTGAGGTATTCAGCATGTTAGACGAACGACCTGTCAAAGCCAAAGGTATAGACCTGAGAGATCACGCACACATGCATGATAATGAATGTACATCCAACCCCACTAAGGAAACCCCACCATCAAGTACTTCATGTGAGAATGCACCGAATCTCAATCTCGCACACACTCCCAAACTAGTGAACCTCACTACTAGCATCATTTCCAAATAAAACCCCTGCAAGAAATCAATCACAAGAGGGACTAGTCAGCAAGACAATCACGAACTTTCACACATTAGAATATATCCCATTCCTCACACTAGACAGGCTTGGATCAGAAAAGATCAGGTGACCGCATATCATCAACAACGAAGCTACACTCTACACCGGAGACAACAATAGTACCAAAACTCGAGCCAAGTTGAACTCAGAGGTCCACAAAGGATTGCAAGAGCATGGATTCCGAAGAAGGTGATTGCCGCCCAACCGGCACAAATGAAGATATGGATTCCCAAATCATGTGCACCAACGACAATCATTAAAAGAGAAATATCAACGCTCAAGGAGGATCAGTACAACATGAAGGTTAAGCAACAAGAAACAAACAACCACAGGACATTGCAGGAGCCGAAATATGCAACAAAAATCATTCAAAGATTCAAAAGATGGATGAAGCAGAGGTACAACGGGAGAAGCACAGCAATCACCAAGAATGCTGGAGATACACTCTACCACAATAGAATAAAGCAGATTTGGATGCCTAAAGGCAAAACAATCTGTATGCATCGACCTGATAATTCAGGTTGCACACATCTTGAGTTACAAGAGTCCAAAGTATGCATAATAGTGCCACATTACAAGACCATGCATTCGGCACCTAAATTTTCTCCTACTGGATAGCAAAGCACATTTCCCTCTTAGGGAAAAGCAGAGCACTTGTACAATAATCTCAACAAAAAACACTAATGATTCAATAAAAGCTTCAGCTAGTTATTGATGCTTTTGTTTTCTGTCCAAGAGAAAACATAGAAAAATGTACATATGAAGAAAATCCCAGGTACTACCTTTCTCACACCCACGGGAAAGAGACGATTCACATCACTCGGAGAGTGCCAAATTTATGGAGGAAAAGTAAAAGATAACTCTTGATACCAGCTTTACACTGATTATTGATATGTATTGAGTGCAGATGGCATCTTCAAATTCTGAGGCTACCCAAGAGGAAGAAGTCCTCCTACTACCCTTGGAATCGATCTCAAGAGCAGGAGGTCATTGGTTCCTTGAAGATCAGCCGTTGTCAGAACTTCTTTTCATGGCCACCATTAAAATTATGGACAGGGATCACTACTTCCCAATCATGTCACAAGATTTCAAGACTATAATACAAGGATTATCTCGCATCATAGATGTTTGGACATGCGCTGGAATTGATGCATTCCTGCACCTTCCTATATATTTGCTAGATTTTTAGAGATGCACACAAGTTATGAACACACTCCAGTCTGAAGCAGATAAGTGGTCAATCTCGGAAGCGAAAGTGCTCGATAAGATTGGTGCATGGAAAACAGTTCGACTCACCCATGAAATGATCAACAAAGCTTTTAATTGGAGTCAGGAGGGTCTCACTAATGTTAAAGATGAATGTCATGATCCAAAAAAGAGAACATTTCTGGAAATAAACAGGACATATATAGAAGAATCGGTTCGATTAGTGCATCAACATTTTTTTTTTCGAGTATGCACCGATATACAGCGCCTCAGAAAATCGTAGTTCAATTGTTTTCCCATGCAATGAGGCAAGTTGGAAATAAAGTAAATCTTACTCCATATATTCAAGACCGTCTTTTCGAAGCTAAGAAGAAATGGAGTCAGAAGAAATTCTTGAATGGAAGTTCGGCATTGACTTTACTAATCTATGAAGCATTGGAGATGAAAGAATGTCTACGCTTGATGCCAAACTCTACCGAGATGCAAAAATATGTGAAATCAACTATTATTTCCAAGAAAAAGAAAACAGTCATTTCAATGGAAGAAGTGGGAACCAATTCCAAGAAACCCATGAGAGGGACTAAGCGTGCTAGAGAGGAAGCAGCACAAGAAACACCACAGTCCAAGCGGACACACATATTATCAAAGATCCCTCTGACACAATAGCCCATTACAAAAAAGGATCTATCAGCAGCTCTAGAAGAAACGCATACTTATATGCAGGGGCAAGTGAACCTAAATGTCCAAGGACATCAATATAGGCAAGCAAGACAAGGGCAGCAACAAAAGGACAAAGAACATACTCCAAAATTAACTGCCAGATACAAAGAATTGGGATAGGAGGATTATACTTCGAATGACGAATCTAGTCAGGAGAAAGACACCTTGGACACTGACATAAGAACAGAAACAAACAATGAGGAATGGATAGAGATAGACCAGGTCAAAGTCACATCAGATAATCAGCAATCGCGCATGCCGAACCAGGAAGCTTCCACGAAACAAACACGCCTCATTGAGTTGAATGAAAAGTCACAAATCAGCATAAAAGAAGCTTCAATCTCACACAAAGATGTTGTTCCACCCATAAAAGAAGAAATACAGACATGCATGGAAAAAAAAAGATGTCTACAACAAAATATGGAACAAATGGTGATTGAGATTCCTGATGACACGCCCAAGGTAAGACAGAAGGCAAGGGGGTTGAGCCAAAGATACAACTTCATATTAAGCAACCCCATGAACAAAATTGTATGTGGCACAAGGAAAAGATGTTATGACAGGTGAAGAACCTAACATCCCGACAACTTGGTTAAATGTCGATGTTACTCAATTAAAACCAATAGTCAAACAAATGATACAGACGGCCATGGGTACACAGCAACAAATGATGGAAACAGGTGCAGATTCTGACAAGGCCATGAGGGAAAAGAATCAATTTCAAGTGATGAGTGAACAACTGTCTGCGCAACTAATACAAGTTCAATAGGTGATGTCAACTAAAGAAATGCAAATAACCGAAATAAAAGGACAACACACTACATTAGTGGAGCAGAATCACAAGCTTCAGGAATAGCTAATAGAGCTACAAAGACAACATGAAGTAAGTGAAGCGAACAAAGAGAGGATAAAAACTAGAAGCCATCTGCTAGAAACACAACTCAGAGCATATATGGAGGAAAATGATAACTTACGCAACAGGAATAAAGAACTGATGAAGGCCTTGATGTATGACCAACCAATACAAAAACAAGAGACAACAGCAACTGACCAAAAGGAATTGGATGATCAAATAGCAAAATATGGTAATTTACTGAAACAAGAACAGACTCTAAAAGAAGAATGAGAACGCAAGTATGTCAACGAAACCAATGAGCTCAAAAAACAACTACAAAATGCCACAGCCAAGCTTGTGGTGAGCTACAATGAAAATGCAGATCAAATAACAGAGATCGGTAATGAGCTTCTCGCAGCTAAAGACGCACTATAGATAGCCCTTCACGAAGTTAAAGAAAAGACTGAACGTCTTGCACAAATAGAAGCTCAAATAGAACAAAGAGCAAACATTGGGACACCAGTAGAGCCACAACCAGAGAATCCTACTGACGAGGTAGAGGTACGTCCTCTATCTTCTGTTGGAGCAAGTCTATGACAAGCCTAAGTATTGGCTTGAGTCTCACAAAGTCTTAGAAGAAGCCTTAAAAAGAAGACTATGTAAAGTTCACTTGTGAACTACCTCTTGTAACTTTTGAAGAGTTTACTTAATGTAAAAGTAAGAGAATCTTAAGTGGTTGAGTCCACATGATCAAGAATGGAAAGAGGAGCCACGAATTCGTGATTTGTGGTAGGTAGAGAATCAAATCAATCATTGATTGATTGGAGAGTGATTGAGGGAAGTTAGCCTCCCAAACTCAACTATAAATAGATGGCAGTTTTTAGTCGTGGTTAGAGAGACCTATGTGAAGACCTCCAAGAGCTGAGCTTTATGCCATATCAAGGTGTGATTACAAGGCACACATATGTATCAGTAATTCATTGTATTGTACAAGCAATATACTTTCATTTTCATGATTATTTGAGTTCATCTTTCCATGTTCTTGTGAAGTGTACTACTCACTTCCATTACTCTCAGTTTTTCTCAGTCAGCTTGCAGAGATGTTTTCTCTGAGCTTGGTGCATCATTTTTAGTGATTTAACTTGGTAAAGTTAGCTCTATAAGTCTACTATATGCTCACAAATTTTCATGTCATTTAGATGTTGCAATCTTCAGTTATGTTCATTTGAAGTCAACAGGATCTGTTCATCTTCACTTCTCTGTCAGGTACCCGACTTTTTCACTCATCTTGTCAGAGGTGTTTCTCAATGGTTACTTACCCAAATTCAGTGATTTAAAGCTTGTTGGATTCAGCTTATTGTCTAGTATAAGCATACAAATTTTCATAATCATTATATTCCTACATTTGGAGTTATGTTGATTTTTCTGCTCACTGGTCTCAAACTGTAGCAGCCCGTGAAAATCGGGATGATGTCATCACTTGTTAAAACTCATTCTCAGTGTGTGGTTTATTATTTTTTATGAGATTACTCTTAAAAGTTAGCTCTTTAAGTTACCTAGACTTCTCCAAGAGGAATTAAGCTAATTGCTGCTGTGCTCAGAGAATTATGTAAAACACTGGACAGGTGTATGAACCAAGAATAGCAAGTTTTCACCTTTGAGCTAACTCCAACTTATCTATTTTGATCTATCTTTTTGAGAGTGATCTTCCAAGGTACATAGGGTGTCTAATACATCCATTGGCAAGCTAAAAGGGCCCATCATATACTTCTGGAGTTCATTTGGCTAGTGTAGATCAAGGATTTTGCAACACCTCTTCATCTTCAAGCACATACTTATCCATCTCTTCACAGTGGTATCAGAGCAAGGTTGGACAACATGGCAGATGGATTTCCTTCATCCATTGACAAATTGGACAGAGGTAACTACTCAGCTTGGTCATTAAGAATGGAAGCTTATCTCCAAGGTAGAAGTTTATATGGTTATGTGGCTGGAGATGAAGTTATGCCAAGTTTCAGGAACAAAAGTCAACCAATACAAGAAGAGCAAGAAAGATTGAGCACATGGTGCTCCAAGGATGCACTTGCAATGTCTTATCTCCTCAACTCTATCTCAGATTTTTTGTTGCCTCACCTTAGAAGTTGTAAGACATCTCAGGAAGTGTGGGATGCACTTGAAGCTTTCTTTTCTTCAAATACTAAAGCTAGGAAGCATCAACTATGGCTGGATTTCACAACTCTCAAGAAGGCTCCCAAACAAAATGTGACTGATTTTGTCACAAAGCTCAAGGACATAGCGGATCAGTTGGGAAGCATTGGAGAGGTAATAGATGAAGAGCAAATTGTAAGGCAGTTCATCAATGGCTTGAAGGCAGATGACAAGTGGGAAGCATTCACCACAGCTATGGATTTGTACATGGACATGCATGTACCTGATTTCAATACACTCATTGGACAACTACTTACTCAAGAGGCAAAGCTTATCAAAAATGGAGAAAGCTCTAAAGGTAATCAATCTTCAGCTTTATACACTGATAAAAGCAAGTCCAAAGATAACAAAGGAAAGGCAAAGAAAGTGGATGATGAAGGAGGTACATATCAAGCTAACTATGCAGGTAGAGGAAGATATGGCAGAGGTAGAGGAAGAGGAGGTAGACAAGGCAGGGGGAGATCCCAAGACTCCAACTCATGTTCTATTTGTGGATTAACTAATCATACAACTGAAAATTGCTTTAGGAATTCCAAGAATCAAAGAGGCAGAGGATACAATAGAGGAAGTTATGGATACTCAAGAGGAAGGTTCAACAACTACCATGGCAACTACAACAACTACAATCATTCAAACTATCAAGGAGGCTACAAAGGAAGGAGAGACTACAATAACTACACAGAAGACTCAAACAAAGAGGATTCATTATTGATCATGAACATGGCTATGCCACAAGGTAAATCTGATGAGCATGTTTTCTACATAGATTCAGGTTGTTCAAATCATGTGGCAGGAAATGTGGCACTCCTATCAGATTTAGAAGATCCAAGGAATAAGCATGAGGTACAAACAGGAGATGATACAAAACATCCTGTGAAGAAAATAGGCAATGTCAAAGCACCTGATGGAAACATCAACCTACTCAGTAAGGTACTCTATGTCCCTACCATTACAAAGAATTTGATAAGTATTGGGCAGATAGTAGAGAAAGGGTTGCAAGTCAGGTTCACAAAAGCAGGAGCATTTGTTGAAGATCCAAGTCAAGGATTCAGAAAAATTGCAAAAGGTGAAAAGACAGGTAGATTGTTCACATTTGAATTACAGGACACTAGAAACATTGCTTTCTTTAATTATGGTAGTCACACACTCACAGAATTGGAAGTATGGCACAAAAGGTTAGCACATATTGGTGAAAGGTCATTAAAGCAAATTTGCAGGGACCAAAGTGTACTTGGACTCCCTAATTTGTCAAAACAACATATGATTTATAAGTGTAGTGCATGTCAATTTGGAAAGTCTCACAGGTTACCATTCATGAAGAAAGGTTATATGCATGGAGATCTGTTGGAGTTGGTTCATACAGATGTATGGGGACCTAGCAAGGAAGCTTCAATATCTGGATCAAGGTATTATGTTTCCTTTATTGATGATTGCAGCAGATGGACTATCCTATTCTTTATGAAACACAAAGATGAAGTTTTTTCATGTTTCAAAAGATATTTGGCTCTTGTGGAGAATCAAACAAGTAAATCACTAAAAAGGCTAAGGTCAGATGGAGGGGGAGAATACTTCTCCCATGATTTTGATTCTTTTCTTCAAGAAAGAGGAATCAAAAGAGAGGTAACTACAAGGTACACTCCTGAGCAAAATGGAGTGGCAGAAAGGAGGAATAGGACAATTGTTGAAGCTGCAAGGTCTATGTTAAATGAAAAGCATTTACCTAATTACTTATGGGCTGAGGCTGTATCTACAGCCACTTACTTGATTAACAGGTTGCCTTCAAAATCCCTTGATGGGATGACTCCATATGAGGCTTGGAATGGAAGAAGACCAAGCTTAGATCATTGTAAAATTTTTGGATGTATTGCTTTTGTTCATGTTCCTTCACAGGTTAGAGGCAAGATGGATCCAAAGGCAGAAAGGTGTGTATTTATTGGATATAACAACAATCAAAAGGGCTACAGGTTATACAACCCTACCAACAAAGGATTCTTGGTAAGCAGAGATGTAGTTTTTGATGAGAACAATTCATGGTATGAAGATTCATGCAGGAAGATCAATTTACCATATGATCTTGAAGAAGATTTTCCAAAGCTTGGTAGAGAACAATCAAAGATTGAAGAACAAGACACCTCAGAGGATGATGAAGAATCTCACATGGAAAAGATCAAAGCATGGAAGTCTAAAGGTAAAGCAAAATTGCAGGAACTTGGACATGAGGCAGAATCATCACATCATGGCCTAAGAAGATCTATGAGGGAAAAGAAAAAACCAGAAAGGTATGGGTTTGACACCTCATTAGTAACTAAACATTCTATCTACATAGCACATGACATAAACCAAGAGGAGCCATCATCATTTGAAGAGGCCAAAGCAAAAACAGAATGGAAGCATGCAATGAAGGAAGAGATTGAAGCACTTGAGGAAAACAACACTTGGGATTTGGTGCCCAAGACTTCATCCATGAAGGTAATAGGCTCAAGATGGGTCTATAAACTCAAGAAGAATTCTGCTGGTTCCATTAACAGGTATAAGGCAAGGCTTGTAGCAAAAGGCTTTGCACAAACTCAGGGAATTGATTATGAGGAGACCTTCTCTCCTGTGGCAAAGATGCCTACTATTAGGGTTTTGCTTAGTATTGCCTCTTCCAAGAATTGGAAGATACTTCAACTAGATGTAAAGAATGCATATTTTGAATGGTTGGATAACAAAAGAGGTATATAAGGCACAACCACCTGGTTTTGAGAATCAAGTTTATCCTGATTATGTGTGTAAACTTAACAAAGCATTGTATGGTCTCAAGCAAGCTCCAAGAGCTTGGAATTTCAGGCTTGTTTCATTCTTGCAGGACAAAGGCTTTCAACCAAGCAAGGCAAATCCTTCACTCTTTATTAAAAAGATTAATTCCGAGGTCATCTACCTATGTGTATATGTAGATGATATTATATTGACAGGAAATGATGCAGATGGTATGAAGAAGATCAAAGATCAGATGAGAGAAGAGTTCAAGATAAGTGATTTGGGTTCACTTACCTACTTCCTAGGTTTGGAAGTTGTCTACAGAGATCATGGTTTGTTTCTCACTCAAAGGAAGTACATTAAGGACATGTTGGCAAAATTCAAGATGCAAGATTGTAAGATTGAAGGTACTCCAATGGAGGTCAATCACAAATTGAGCTAACATGAAGGTGAACTCATAGAGGACATCACATCATATCAAAGTCTAGTGGGTAGTCTCAACTATGCCACATTGACAAGAGTAGATATATGTTACAGTGTCAGTGTGCTAAGTCAATTTATGCACACACCAAGGAAACCACATATGGATGCTGCCAAAAGGATTCTCAAGTATCTCAAAGGAACCATAAATGAAGGACTTTATTATCCTTATGTATCTGATTTAGGTTTGAAGCTATTTTCTGATGCAGATTGGGCTGGCTCAAGGAAGATAGAAGGAGCACTTCAGGTTATCTTACCTTTGCAAGTTCAAAGCTTATTTCATGGTCATCCAAGAAGCAACCCACAGTTGCTCTCTCTTCTACTGAAGCTGAATATAGAGGTCTTGCCATAGCTACACAAGAAGCTATGTGGATGAAGACATTATTCAAAGATCTTGGATTGGAGTTTGGAACTCCAACTATTTTTGGTGACAATATGAGTTCTATTCATTTGGCTGCTAATCCTATTTTTCATGCAAGGACTAAACATATTGAAGTTCATTATCACTATGTACGAGAAAAGGTTCTAAGCAAAGAGATTCAAATATCATATGTGTCCACTCATCAACAATGTGCAGATATTCTAACCAAAGCATTGGATGGTACAAAGCTTTGCAAATTCAAGGCTATGATTGGTTTGCAGGTAATCTTGGAAGATTGAAGACCTCAAGCATACTTGGCTTGAGGGGGAGCTGTTGGAGCAAGTCTATGACAAGCCTAAGTATTGGCTTGAGTCTCACAAAGTCTTAGAAGAAGCCTTAAAAAGAAGACTATGTAAAGTTCACTTGTGAACTACCTCTTGTAACTTTTGAGAGTTTACTTAATGTAAAAGTAAGAGAATCTTAAGTGGTTGAGTCCACATGATCAAGAATGGAAAGAGGAGCCATGAATTCGTGATTTGTGGTAGGTAGAGAATCAAATCAATCATTGATTGATTGGAGAGTGATTGAGGGAAGTTAGCCTCCCAAACTCAACTATAAATAGATGGCAGTTTTTAGTCGTGGTTAGAGAGACCTATGTGAAGACCTCCAAGAGCTGAGTTTTATGCCATATCAAGGTGTGATTACAAGGCACATATATGTATCAGTAAGTCATTGTATTGTACAAGCAATATACTTTCATTTTCATGATTATTTGAGTTCATCTTTCCATGTTCTTGTGAAGTGTACTACTCACTACCATTACTCTCAGTTTTTCTCAGTCAGCTTGCAGAGATGTTTTCTCTGAGCTTGGTGCATCATTTTCAGTGATTTAACTTGGTAAAGTTAGCTCTATAAGTCTACTATATGCTCACAAATTTTCATTTCATTTGGATGTTGCAATCTTCAGTTATGTTCATTTGAAGTCAACAGGATCTGTTCATCTTCACTTCTCTGTCAGGTACCCGACTTTTTCACTCATCTTGTCAGAGGTGTTTCTCAGTGGTTACTTATCCAAATTCAGTGATTTAAAGCTTGTTGGATTCAGCTTACTGTCTAGTATAACCATACAAATTTTCATAATCATTGAATTCCTACATTTGGAGTTATGTTGATTTTTCTGCTCACTGGTCTCAAACTGTAGCAGCCCGTGAAAATCGGGATGATGTCATCACTTGTTAAAACTCATTCTCAGTGTGTGGTTTATTATTTTTTATGAGATTACTCTTAACCTAGACTTCCCCAAGAGGAATTAAGCTAATTGTTGCTGTGCTCAGAGAATTATGTAAAACACTGGACATGTGTATGAACCAAGAATAGCAAGTTTTCACCTTTGAGCTAACTCAAACTTATCTGTTTTGATCTATCTTTTTGAGAGTGATCTTCCAAGGTACATAGGGTGTCTAATACATCCATTGGCAAGCTAAAAGGGCCCACCATATACTTCTGGAGTTCATTTGGCTGGTATAGATCAAGGATTTTGCAACACCTCTTCATCTTCAAGCACATACTTATCCATCTCTTCACATCTCCCCCGATCTATCATTCTCCAATAAAAGAGTAGATGGCGCAACCATGTGATGATCATCCCATGCCATATACTACAGAAATAGGTCAGAAGGAACGGACACTATTGGTGTCCCCATTGACAGAAAATTTTGAAAATGAAGTTGTCAAAGCCATGAAAGAAGCCAAAATAAAAGGAAAAGACTTGGACATAATAATGAAGCCTTTCAATATTCTGTATGGACTATTGAAAGAGAAAACACGACAATATATAAAGAAGATTACACAAAAGGATCGAGATGAGCAGCTGTACTTCAAAGACAATACATTCATTTATACTCAAGAGGAATTTGAAGTTGCACAACCTGTATGGCGGAGAAAATTTTTGGAGAAAAATCCTACTTTGAGGGTGCACTGACAAGCAGCACCATATTTATTACAGGTCAATCCTTCATTTTGCCCGACACCACGTCGCAGAGAAGCACGCGAATTTTTGGATATGCAAAAGAGTGGTGTGATCAATAAACAGTGGCTGAATTATCCGCTACTTCCAAGTCCACCTCATAACTACTTACCGACAGAGGATTATATGGTGAAAACCATTGAATTTTGGCTACATCAATATGCAACAGTACCCGATCTAACTATCAAGATGACTAATAAAATCCTCAGCATGATGCTTATAGTTTTGAAAGTGTTCAAACACGCGGCATATACATTTTTAAACTTCATCGGTATTAACCAGGGCACAGATATCCTCATTGTTTATCTATCTGTTATGCCTAGTCGACCTACAATCATGGCGTATTATTCAAGGCTCATGTTCTTACCAAGTACATATATGCAAACCTTCGAGGAAGCCTTCTTACTGGATTTTTTGAAATTGATTCCAAAATTTTCTTTAAAATGTCAACGAATCTGAACGCTAGAATGGTGGCATATGAATTGAGCTTCTTCGCAGATCACAGACAGCCATCACATGACGGTGTAAAAGCAGAACAATGGAAGCACCTCATGATACGTGAAGCTAATCTGCTTAATGAGACAGAGCTAAAGGTATACAGGATATACTCCCGTCGCATCCCAAAGCCTGTCGAGGACGACAGAGTTCAGGAGGGGATAGTGTTGAGGGAGAGTCTAGCAAAAAGAAGAAAAGAAGAAGACCAAGAAAGAAGCTCCACTAAAAGGTATTATACCTGAAGAAATATCTCTGTAGGAAGCCCCGCAGGGGCACGCAACACCCATCTCTGCACAAAGCCCTGCAGGGGCATACATCAAGGAAAAGTATGCCGGTGACAAGGGCGGATCAAGGCCAACAAGTATCCATGAAGAAGTGCAAGAAGATATCTGGAAGATCTTGATCCTTAAGGATATCCGTCAACATCAGGTTCTTCGAAAGGTCTAGATCGAAGGTTGAAGGTCCACACCTTCATACCTTCCATTGTTTGCATGCGTGGCATACAAAATTAACACAGCAAACTAGATTTAAAAGGAGCGATTGGAAAATTATCCACGGGTTGCGTACGGGGAAACAAGAAGAGGCCACGACTAATACAACACGTCCTGAGTTATGATCAGTTCCTTGCCCACTGGTAAAGCTATATCATTACAACTTCTACATAAGCGGGCAATGGTAGACTATAGGCGCCGAGCTGTAGACAAGAAGCGAAGCCTCTCAAGGGATGACAGAGACAAAGAGGAGAGTGTTGTAGAGCTAAGAAGAGCAAAGACACAGAGAAAAAGAAGGGCCCCAAAATTTTTCCGATTTGGACACTTTATTCTTATATTATAGCCATTTTGTAATATATTTTCTGATGTAAATGCACTAGAGGAGTCCTCTAGATGCATATCCATAGAGATTTGTAGCTTATCTTTGTAAATTAGTAGGAAATTAGCCTTCTAGTTAATAAAGTGTCGGTCTCTTGTGTGAAAGGACCATTTTTAGGACACATGTATATAAGTCAATTTGTGACTCTTTGTAGAGTCTTTTTGCCATAGTGAGAATCAAGAGCACGGAATTTCGAATTTGTGTCTTCTCCTCTCTGTATCTTCTTTTTTGTGAGCTTGTATGCATGTGTGATGCTTGGAAAGAGTACTTGAAAGTGATGTCTATCCATGAAGGTGCTTGTTTGTTGTTGGTAAGGTGTGTGCGAAGAGTAGGAAGTGCTGAAGTGTAGGAAGGTCATTCCAATGACTCAATATTTTGCTCATAACTTGAAGCAGGAGCGTCAAAATCGAGTGAAAAGACCACCATTGGATGCATCTTCTCGAGAGCTTCAAAACGAACCCGCTATTCGCTATATTTGGAGTTTCGGAGCTAAGAGAAAAGCTCGATTTATTGTTGACTGCTGCTCTAAATGTCGTGACACCATAACTGAACCTTGGAGCTTGTTTGGATTAGAGTTACACTTGTTTACACTTTTTGATAGTTCATTTGCATTGACCATCTTTTGAATGCATGTCTTCATACACTCGGCTAGGTTTTGATGCTCTTTGGATTGATAAATAAAGCGTGAATCCCCACTATATGCACTTGAGGGGGATCGAGGTATAGTCTCTTTCTCCACAAGTCCCTAAGTTAGTTCTTAGGTACACACTCAAGTTTTAAAGTATTCAAATGGAGAAGCCTCGTCATGCAAATTGATCAAAGGATGGACATAAAAATGATACAAATAAATTATATTTCGATTTTTTCTTATGCATTTTTGGTTTGCTTGCTATGTTAGAATAATGCATTCAAAAATCCTTTCCATATTTTTGTGGATGCTTCATAATTAACAATTGAAAATGCACTTTTGCATCTTACTAATACATGATGGTTTAGACTAGTGTACTATGCTCGTTGAAGGTTGTAATGTAAGAAATAATAACACAAAGGAATAGACAAGTAGACAAAGATTGTAAAAAAATGCTGACAAAGAGAGACGCATACTAAGAGATAGATAACTAAAATTCTCAAATTGGCAAAAGCAATGTGCTCCCAATATGGAGCTTACATGGGAATCTAGATAGACTCTAGATGAAGGGATTATTAATGTGCAATGTCATGTAGAGCTACACATGGGCCATGCTTATATATCTTTTACAATGGGAGTCCGTATAGATAAACATAGTTGAGAGAAACAAAATAGTCGTCAAAATATATAATCCAAAAATATCTCCACAACCAAAAGCCATATTGACTTGATCCTACGGGCCAACAGGATAGGCACCCTGAACCCCATAGAAGGGGGCAAGATCCCCTTTGCACTCCACCCATTAAGGTTCTATGGGAAAATTGTGTGATGCCACAAGGCATTTTTGCCTTGAATGGCAACCCACTGACCCTAAAGTTTATGTCCTACGTAAGTTAATGGGTAGGCTCACCTCTTACCATCAATGGTAGCACCTAAGCCTATCTAACTTAAAAGTTAGGGTTCCCCAAATATCTCGACTCTCATAATTGCTTTTCCTCATAATGGGGGTCATTTATGTCACTTCAAGGTGGAGTATTGAGTATATCTAATAGTCACTAGCATAACAAAAATGCCCTATAATTGAACACCAATGTCTAAGATTAACTTACTCAATAAAGAAGTTCCAACCCACTTGCACTCCACCCATTAAGGTTCAATGGAAAAATTGCATGATGCCACAAGGCATTTTTGCCTTCAATGGCAATCCAATGACCCTGAGATTATGCCCTACGTAAGTTGATGCTAGGCTCATCTACTACCATCAATGGTAGCACATAAGCCTCATCTAACTTAAAAGTAAGGGTTCCACAAATATCTAGGCTCTCACAATGGCTCCTCCTCATAATGGGGGCCATTTACGTCACTTCAAGATGCAGTATTGAGTACATCTAATAGTCACTAGCATAACAAAAATGCCCTATAATTGAACACAAATGTCTAAGTTTAATTTATTCAATAAAAAAATTTTGACACTTTATTAGGCCACATATTTACTTTTCTTGCAGATCACTCTTTGTTACTTTATCTAGCCAGACAACAATCTTTAGGAGATCAAGTAAAAGTTGTTATTTTTACAAGAATTTGACTTTGAAATATGACGCATAAGAATTTCACTTTTTGATATGACATAGCTCACGAACATCACCTGCAATAGCTGATTACCTCTCACAATTGGATTCTAGAGAGTCCTCGATACCCATTGAGGATACTTTCTTGGATCCAAAATTGTTTGCTGCAAAACTAAAAATACCAAATGATCCATTAAACTTCATTTCTTCACATATATATAGTTGCACTCGCTTACGAATCGATAAACACCTTATATTTGATATAAATTGTTTGCATTCTTAGAAAACGGATTTATGCCTTCCAATTTGATCAAGGCATAAAAATGGAAATTAGCCCGGGTAATTATATTAGATAGATATTGTAGGACTTGGACTTTAAGAAAATCCTACAATTCAAACTATGGTTCCCCACTATGTAGAAAGATGTTTGGCGCCAAATGGAAGCTTGTGATACTTGTGAAAGAATGGAAGAACCTTTACCATGACATTTTTCTCATTGCACTATATTTTGCCACTTGAACCTTTCAATGAATTGGGACCTAGATTTTATCGGTCCAATGTCCTCGACTTCAATTACCACTAGGTGCACATAAATGTTAACTTCCACTGACTATGCTACATTATGGGCCAAAGCCTCGGCATTGACTAAAGAATTATTCTCGTGTTTCGAGTTGTTATTAGAATTTGTATCAAATAAGGGAATGTATTTTACAAATCAACTCATTTAGAGTACTATTGACCAATTCTAAATCCATAAGTTACTACTAAGGATTTTTGCAAAAACTAATTCTAGAACACTATCTAGATTAGGACCAATATTTATCAACCACTCTCTAAGCTTACAACACCGCTTACAAGGTAGTTGACAAATTAACATCCTTTCAATCGGTGTTTGTCTA
>CM035442.1:69058321-69160821 GCA_020310875.1 Ceratopteris richardii | reverse complement strand
GATTCTCGTCAGAAAGTTCTTGATTTTCCTACTTGCAAAAAACAGCAAAAGTTGGAATTTGATCCAAGTTTTTTTATATCCCTTTCTTGGGAGTGGGGAGAGGATGTGTTTCTCTTATTCTCCGACCCAAGTTTTTCAATATCCCTTTCTTTTGAGGGGTTGGAAGAGAATTGATTTCTTTTATTCTCTGATTATATACAGTACAAGAAGACGAATGTACAATTGATTTTGTAACAGCCGTCAAAGAATAAGGTCAAGCAAACTGGAGAAATAATAGCACATTGCTTCAGAAGCTTCTGGTCAGAAGATCAGGATTCAGACAACAGTTTCTTCTTCTAAAAAGAGAGCCTTTCTTTCCTAGACTTCAACAGAATATGCCATTAGGTCCACTCAGCTCATCAATCATCCACATGACACAGTTCTCATTATATATTCTACTTGTGAAGTGCTTCTGGGACAAAATCCATGATCCTATTAGCAGCATCCTTCAAAAGAAACTTGAATTCAAATCTTTCAACTTGGGATTCATTGCAAGGATTCAGCACTCTGCATATTTAGATAAGTATCTTCTGCCATGAATGTCTTTGCGACACAATGAAAATCAGCCTAATTATATCAATTTCCAAAGAAATAATACTATGGGACTGTACAAGCCTGCTTATGTAATGTAAACAGCCACAGAGAAATCTGATTGACATGAAAAATAAGCATCTTTTCAAAAAAAATGGTTAATTAAAAAAAAAATGAGGAAGACGAGCAATATTTGCTTAGCTCAGCCTGTCAACAGGGCATCCTGAATCGTTAATTTAAATCATCCGGTACTTCAGAAACTTGTTTGTCTTCTGAACCATATTATAGACAACCAGAGCATGAGAACTAGTGTATCAATCCCATAAAAACACCCAATACTCTGGAAGGACTAGCATATGAGCATCTGATTACCACAACTAAAACATCACAAACACGAAGGTACTGGATAAATATCACTATTAAAACGGCCTGCTGGAGGGCCCATTTTCATTTCATTCCAGAGCACTCAGCAGACATAGTAGAGAAGGGGGGGGGGGGGGGGGGGGGGGGGGGAGAGAGAGAGAGAGAGAGAGAGAGAGAGAGAGAGAGAGAGAGAGAGACTCTTAGCCATCATGCCTAGAGCCAAACAAGAGTGTTGGCAATATGTCACGAGCCAAGGAAAATTTGGCACAGGAGGTAGTGAGAGATGGACGTGTAAGTTGTGTGGGTTAGAATAAAAGCTCATCTAGCACGATTTGGAGGTGTAGGTGTTGGTCCTTGCTCTAAGCCAATATCGGAGAATATGAACGAAGATCTTTTGGAATGGGTTGAAGCACGAGAAACAAGAAGAGGTATTAAAGCACCTACACCTAGTAGTGCACAAAGCTCGGTTCCTCAAGGGCAATCATCACAAGCATCTCAAGGGAAGTTTCCTTCATTCCCTCCCATTGAGAACTTGGAGATGCAGGAGGAAGCGCATGCATCTCGACGTCAACAAAAGAGGCCACGAGAGAGTCAAAGCATTCCTACAAGTTGTGAAAGTCTACATGCATCATCCATACGAGAGAGTCAAAGCAAGGGAAGTTGGAGGTCACCCAAGGTATTATGAAGCTCTTCATTAATGGTGGTCCAAGTTTTAATGTAGCGCGCACTCTAGCATGGAAAGAGGCCATGAAAATCGCGAGTAGGCTTGGGGTTAAGTGGGAAGGGCCTTCTTATGAAAAGCTAAGAGGAAGTGAGCTGAAAAAAATTATGAAGCTCTTCATTAAGTGGATCCAAGTTTTAATGTCGTGTTCACTCTAGCATGGAAAGAGGCCATGAAAATTGCGAGTAGGCTTGGGGTTGAGTCGGAAGGGCCTTCTTATGAAGAGCTAAGAGGAAGTGAGCTTAAAAAAACAAAAGATATTGTGCAAAAGCAATTGGAGCCTATGCAAGAGACTTGGAAGAATTATGGCTGCACTTTGATGTGTGATGGATGGACAGACATTAGAAAAAGGAATGTATATAATATACTCATTCATTGTTGCAAAAGCACTATGTTCCTACGTGCCATTGATGCATCTACTCCAGGCCTATCCATCACATGGGAGTTCATTTTTGGACATATCAGACAGGCAGCCATGGACATTAGAGTGGAGAATGTTACCCAAGTCATAACGGACAACGAAAGTAATTGTGTTTCCATGGGACGGAAGTTAGAGGAGGAGTTCCCGTCCATTGTATGGACTCCATGTGCAGCTCATAAAATACACTTGCCGATTGAGGATGTCGAGAAGGTCCCGATACATGAGATTTTTTCCACAAGACAGAGAGTGGTCACCTTGTTCACGAACACGCCAAAGTTGCTTGCTATTTTCAAATCATACAATGATTTGGAGCTTCTTAGGCCTGCAAAGACCAGATTTGCTTATATGTATATTGTGATGGAGAGATTGCTTTGAGTGAGGCAATCACTTATGCAGACAATTGTTTCTCCTGAGTGGTTGGCATGGAGGGGCTATACAACCAAGAACGCAGAAACAGGCCGCATTACTTGTTTGAGTGACAGTTGAAGAAGAGAGAGGTAGAGGCTCTAGTGGGAGTGATCAAGTCTCTATGCTACACATCCTTGACATGGATGGGAGTACTCTAGGCCTGGTCTATGAGTATATGAACCGCGTTGGGGAGTCCCTTGCTCGATGCACTTCTATTTATTCAAACAGGTATGCAATATGCATTTTGATAATGTTACATTCAAATTTTATTATTCTTATTTTTATTACCAATGACATGCTTAAGTCTTGATTCTAGATCTATATGGAAGGATCGATGGGATTGGTTCCATCGACCGATTCATGGCATGGTGCATGTTCTACACCCCTTATGGAGATCTCAGACAAAGATGTTGGATCATGAGCTTGATAGTGCATGGACTTCATATATGCGCAGTTATATGTTGATGATGTTGATATATGCTTGGCACTTGAGGCTTAGCACCTACTATTCTGGAACTATGGGGGTAGTTTCAAGAGGGACACTGCCATGCTCTGCTCTGTTCAGTTGTCACTTTGAGTCTTGGTGGGAGAAATATGGTCTATCTGCACCTGAGATGGTAAGTAGTAAGTCACATTTAATTCATAATTTCTAATTGATAATTCAACAAAATAATGCATTTTTTATATGGAACATGCAAAGATCACTTTCCATCCACATTCTTTCACAGGATTGTAGTGTTAATCCTTGTGAAAGAAATTGAAGCACTTTGGCCCACTTCCACATAAAGAAGAGGAATTGATTATCTTCTGCAGAGTTGGAGCGGTTAGTATATTGCCACTGCAACTTGCGCCTTTCAGAGACCTGAAGTCACACAACGGATGTGTGGAAGGTCAACATTGATCATATCGACATAAAAAAGGTTCATGAGATGCCTACTATACCTGCACAAGAGTTGGACCGTTACAGCATGCTATGTCTGGAGTTGACCGAGCCACAACATCATACTCGCTCCCAGAGACGTGCTCGATCACGAGCCCTAGATTTTGCATCGGCCTATACTAGTTCTTCTCCACATGGTAGAGAGGATGAGGATGAAGATTAGGATGCGATTTTATCAAATACTAAGTTAAATTTTGATGATTGACTCTTGGATTTATTTGGACATGTCAGATGACTCATGAATCATTGATCATATTTATGGACATTGGATATGTATTTATGACATTTAGATGATATTATGATTATGTCTTGACTCTTTACTCTTGTGGTGGCTCATCTGCATTGTAATTGTGATTTGTGCCCACATTTATATGGTGTATTGAAGTTTTGATGGTGAACTTATTGAATATTCATATGAATTAGTGTCCACTGTCAAGTGAATATAAGTTTTGATTTTGAAATGTGATCTATAACTTAAAAGTTAAAAGTTAATGTGCATTGTGATCAAATTTATAAGTAGTACGTAGACACTTGAAATGCATTATGCAAGTCAGAACTTAGAAGTCGATGTTGGACTATATATGATATGTTTAAATGTTGATATATAATGGTTATATGTGGTTTTTTAATATATTCACGCACTTATAAGACGATTTATAAATTTAGGATACTAAAATCGAAAAAAATACTAAAAATTTGATTAAAAAAAATATTGTATGCAACTTTATTGCAACTTTTGGTTTGCAATTTCATCACCTTACACGCGTTGCTAAGGTGTTGCCTACGATGTTGCCATCCCGTTGCTAACCACACTGATCAGATCATATGTCATGACTCATATGGCCATCATGCATGGACATATCACATCTTAAGTTGACTGATATGATCTATAATCGATGTATCATTGTTCTCTTTTTTTTGGGTCAAAGTTTGAGTAAGGTCCTCTCAAGATACATTCCCATCAGAAGTCAGAAATCAGATTGACATCAGAAACAGCTATGTTTGCATGTATCGGTGTCATCTACAGCATGAAAGCTAGTCTCACTCAACTCGACAGAAAATATGAATGCATTCATACAATCACACAAGTATATACTCCACTACTATTCATTAAATATACAGCTTTCATGGAATGTTCTTTTAAGGCATGCCAGGGCATCCATCTCCAACAAAGTCAATGCTAATTGAGAAGTAACTCACCTAGCATGCTTTGCATATCCTTCGTAATCCTCCATGAGCATTTTTCCTGCATCTTCATTCAAAGCCGATTCAGGAAAAGGCTCAATAAGCAAGCACCTTACAACCTGTCAATAAGAGAGCACCTCAGTCCATCATGACAATAAAACACGTAACACGAAACAAAATGAGGGTAAATTTTTTAATATTCAGTGCATTCTAAGAAGGCATACCAGAAGAACATGTCGCAAGCCAAGAGTAGGCTTCCAGTCCTTTTTTAAGGTGTTCACACAAATTTCTCCATTCTTAGCAATATTAGGGTGAAAAATCCTTGTCATGAAGTAACCTGCAGAAGGACGAAAGAAATGGCTTGTATATATAAAACTGATAATTCACTAATATTGTCTCTGCATGCTCTGGTTTATAAAAGAATGTCTTGACTTCAAAAACTGTTGAAAGCTGACCGAGATTTGTGAGTACCAGAAGTCGTTTATGAAATATTAAAAAAAAAACATAAAGGATGAAAGAAATGGCTTGTATATATAAAACTCATGATTCACTAATATTGTCTCTGCATGCTCTGGCTTATAAAAGAATGTCTTGACTTCAAAAACTGTTGAAAGTTGACTGAGATTTGTGACTACCAGAAGTCGTTTATGAAATATTAAAAAAAACATAAGCCACTAAGGGACAATCCTGATGAAAATTTTAAAAGACAAATAGGAAACAATCACAAATATGAGCTCTCAAGCAGTTTGCACAAGTTTGAAAATCACATACTGCAGCACTTTTTTTTAAAACACATGTTGTGAGCTGGCAGGCCCAGATGGACCAGATGAGAGCAAAAAGCTCCCACATGGCACAGACCTACACCTATCCACATAAAAGAGAGGGCATAGTTCGAGCACAGAACATGGCTCAAGGCACAGCATTCTTTAAAATAATAACCTATGATTGCTGCAAGTTATAATGCTGCTATAACAAATAAGGATTACAATTGACCAACTCCATTCAGTATAGCCTTCCATAACCAGGAACTATGCTACATTTATAGTTCAGTAGTTGAAGGACATGTAATTTAATTTCTACAAACTACTGAAACTAGTAACAATTTCTATAAAAAAAGCCAAATAAGGTTAATTCATAATATTTGGTTTTGTACACATTCTTTAAAAAAATATCATGATTTTTGAGGAAAGAAAGAAAGAAAGAAAGTGATATTAACGTCTTCCAAAGGTCAAACTTGGCCTATGAGACAAAAGCATGTACAACTGTAGTAACTCCTGTGTAGAAATAAAATGGAATAGTACTGACTACACAAAACTGTGTAGGCTGAAAAAGGCTCGAACTAAAAATCATTCAATTCGTTTCAATGATTTGAATCACTAAAGGCAATTTCTTTCTTTCACATTTGACTAACAATTTGTACATTTACATTATGTTCTTGCATTGCATAAAGAACTAGATAAATCACAAAAAGATAATTGTTCTCTTTCATTTCAAGTGGGTGGTTGGATAGGTTGCAAGTTTTCAAAAACCACTACATAGCCTCTCTGGAAGAATGTAATGCAAGAGGAGGTTGACTCTATCCACAAGAATAAAAAATGGAAGCTTTGTGAGTTACCAAAAGGAAAGAAAGCTATTGGTGTCAAGTGGATATTCAAAATCGAAAGGAGAGCTCATGGTACTATTGATAGATAAAAAGCAAGGTTAGTAATCAAAGAATTTGCACAAACGAAAGGGGTTGACTATGATGAGACTTTTGCACTTACATCTAGAATGACAATAGTCACCATTCTTCTTTCTTTAGCCGCATTCTTTGGTTGATATATATATTAACTAGATATCAAGACAGCTTTTTCCAATGGAGATATACATGAGGATCAAGGTGGTTAGGTTCCTAAGGTTCATAAGGTTCAGTACGGGTAAGGTACGTGAACCGAATCTTACGTTCGAGGTAAGGTTCGTAAGGTACGTTAGGGTTTTTATATATATGTAAATATATATATGTGTGTGTGTGACCAGTAACATCATACATGCGTATATATCTATATGTGCACTCACAAGGAAGAGAATGGCTCGAGAATGCGTGCGAATGAGATGGTTCATAGTTTAAAATTAAGGAAAAAACTCAAATTTTTAGGTCCTCGATCATAGTTTTTCCATACGTGAACCATACGGCAAACGCATACGGGTATGGAAGTATGAAAAAAGTATGGAATCTTTTCAAAAATATCATACGTGATATCATACGTCTAGCACAAAAAATATTGAAAATTTGAAATATTATATATTCAATTATATAATATTAAAGATCAAAATTTTGTTGGTTACTATAGCTTAGGGTGTAGTATATATGTATGGGCATAACGGAGGAGAGTAGATGAGAGTGAATCTGCATAAAATCAATATGAAATTGCTATGTATTTGTCCTGAACATGAATTAATGAGAGAAGAGAAAAATTTGGGGTACGAAAAATTTCATACTCCAACCATACGCATACAGGTACGGAAGTACGGTATTTTTTTCATACGAGTCCGAAAATAACTAGGTCCTCGATTATGCATGAACCAGATGAAAGAGTCGGGTAAGGTTCGAACCGAACCGGAAAAAGGTACCGGACCATGCGGTACGCGAACCGCTGCTACCCCGATGAGGATGTCTAGACTCTACATACAACAACCTGAAGGCTTCTTAGCTTGAATAAGAAAAGAGTTGCTTGTCGATGTATGAGTAAATTATTATAAGTAATTTTGATCCGATTTGCTATTGACTTTGTTCTAAGTAGATTAATTAATTCGAATAACTTACTAATAAATGATATTATAATAAATAAATAATACACACACGCACACATACATACATACATACATACATACATACATACATACATACATACATACATACACACACACACACATATATATATATATATATATATGTATATATATATATATATATATATATATATATATATATATATATATATATATATATATATATATATATATATATATATATATATATATATATATATATACACACACACACTATAATATTCAAACGAGTTCTTTTTTCAATTGAAAAAAGAACTTTCTTTATTTGACTATGACTATCCTAGCCTAGATTTATCTTTCTGCATTTTTATTCTATCGTTGGCTCTATAATAATTACTAGTTACAATCCAACTAAGTCAAGTTGTGGGATTTTAGTTCAAGTGGTTAAAGCACCTCCCTATCAAAGCAGAAGTTGCGGGTCCAGGACTCGTCAATCCCGATCTAAGAAATCTTGAAAAAAAAGGGAAGATATATTGAGTTTGTTTTTGTATCTAGAACCTGTCCATATTAAGCCTCTGCATTATTTTTGTACATACACACATTGTATAATACTCCATCATTTTAATCAGGTTATTTTGGAGTAGCACTTGCTACTCATTTACATCTACCGTCTCTTTCTCTATTCTTTATCTTCTCTCATCTATCTTATGTGGTTCAAGTTGTGTATATGAGCAAAGTTTCTAGTGCATAAAAGATCCTATGAACCTGTGTACTTGAGCATACCTCATAGATTGAAAGAAGAGGAAGAATTTGATAAAATATCTAACTATCCTATGTGGAGTTGACTTTGATAAAATATCTAACTATCCTATGTCGAGTTTCATGATGATGAATCTTTTAGTGTCCAAGGCATAGTACAAAGTAGAGATTTAAATCGCAAATCGTTTAAATCATAGAGATTTTTAAAAATAAAAATAAAAATCGAGGTTTTTATTCATCAAGAGATTTTTTTTTTTTCTTGTATCTAAGGTATGCACAATACCTATTCAACTCATATATACTCCAATATTGGACAATGGTGAAAGTAGTGGAAAGTTTATATGACCTGGATGCGTGTTAGTTGTTGTACTTCAGTCATATGTGAGATGCCAACAAAGAGTTTATGATAACATTGCACTAATATAAACTCTATAATGTCATTCAGCTATAGGTTGGTACAGATTCATATTGGACAGGGACTTAATTTGATGCCAAACGTAACAAAAGCACAATATGAAGATGGAAGTGAGTTTAGAAGTGTATTTACCATTTTTTTCATCTAATATATTGACTCCAACATTGAGTAACTCATCACGTAAGTCTTTGAGCTTCAAAATATGTGATTGAAGAGACTCACCAACTTTCATCCTTGTATAATCTCCAACCAAACCTCGGCCCTCACGAGAGGTTCTACATGATCTGATTTGGGGTATAATATGCCTCTTGACTTCCATAGCAATAATGAAAGTGCTTGTGTATCCCTTGAATCCCATTAGGATTGCTCTTTTGTAGGAAGTAATGTAGTAGTATCGAGGACTCTGAATAATGAAAGAGTTTCTTCTTCTTCACTAACCTCCTGTTGAGCAAAAATTGGAATAGCAGGTCTTCTAGAAGATGAAGCAAAATCTTCTCCTACTTGTCTTGGCCTTAGATAAGTGACGTTGATAATATTCCACAAGTCTTTTGATACCAACAAGTTCAACATCATAAAAGTCCACATTGGATAGTTAGACATTCCTTCAAGCTTATCTTCATTCTCAAGTCTATAATCACTCATGTATGTCAATTATGCTCTGATACAAAATGTTTGAAGTAAGGAGGGCTCTAATAATAATAATCAGAAGTTAGAAGATCTTCCAAGAGATGAACCTTAGCATACACACCTTAATACTCAAACAGAGATGAGTGAGAGATAGAGGGAATAGAGGAAATTTTCCAAGTGTAACAATAAGATAGAATGCTTACCTACACTATCTTAATATTAATGTCAAATTACAATGTGTGTAGACCATAAAAAATTGAATGTTAACTGAACGTAGATACAAAATCTAAATCTAGTCATAAATTCACGAATTAGATACAAGAATTTGTGTATATAGTGCTTAAGAGCTATGTAGAGAGTGTGTGTGTGAAAGAATGGAGTGAACATGAACAATTTAGAACTGTTTTACAAAAAACCCTGATTTTGAAATTACGGTTTCAGAAACCCTAAATCAGAAACTAATGAGCTAGCAAGTGGAGAACTGAAACTAGACTTGCTCCTCACAATACTCTGCAAGATGCCGATGGTTGGCTGCCAAAATCTCCACCAAATCTGCACCAAATGTAGAGCACGCCTCCTCCAAGTGTAGATCACTCCTCCAAGCTTGTGCATGCTTGAGCTTAGGCCTTGATTGATGCCAAGATATGAGCCCTTATACTTCTTTTATAGCCTAGGAGCTTCCTCATGTGATCAGCCACGAAAAGCCAAGAAAGCAAAAAGCTCTCCCTAAAATTGGCGAAAATCTCCAAAATTAACGATCACATTTTTTAGCGTAAAAAATTGCTTTTCGGTAAGAAATCGGAAGTGATCTCATAATTGGACCATGAGATGAATAATTGGATTAGCTTTCCTAAATGTACAGGTCATGAGGGTAAAAAAATCATTTTAATATTTTTTACCATTTCTAATCTTCTAATGATTGAATTTTATAGACCAAATGAAAGCTCTTCTCAAGTACTATTTGATAAGCAAATAAAAATTATTGACCGTCTGTGACCAAAATTTGGTTAAGTACCAAAAGTTAGGGTTGTTGGAAATTAAGGTTTTGTGCTATTCTGACATTGTTTCCATCAAAGAAGTCCAAATGGGATTCAAAAGATGCACAAACACTATCTCTTATTGCGATGGGTATGAAACATCACATTATACCTCAAATCAAGACATGAAGAACTTCTTGTCAAGCTTGGTTGGATTTGGAAATGTAAGGAGAGTCTGAGCACTAAAATGTGCCCTCTTACTAGACTTGAACAAGGTTTCGGAAATATGCTTTTGATTACAAGATACAAGAGATCCCAGAGCCCCGAATCGTGAGTATGAAACAAGATATCGGAATTACAAGAACTCCCTTGAGAGAGATGAACTAGGCACATGAAATAACTTCACATGATCTTGTACTATGAGATTACAAGTGGACAAGACGAGATGCCCAAAATAGTAGACTAGAAATGACTAGAACAAAGAACAAGACAAGAACTCGAAAAGTACTTACTTGGAAGTCACGACTCCTTGAGCTCCCACGAATGGCATTCATAAGACTATGAATGTATGTGGCCAAGCCCTCTTTACATAGATATTCAAGGGTGGCTTCGAATTGATGATGTCATTGATCCAAGCAAGACCTTCGGATGTCCGAATCAAGAAATCAAGCACTCCATCTTAAGGTTTCAACATGTTTCGAATGTGATGGTAGAAATTTCTCCAAATTCTAAGCAATCATGAGATATAAAAAGTCACATGAAATCTTAAATTCAAGAGGGTTTGCTTTGTGTCCATGGCATCACCCCCCCCACAAGAATGGCATCCACAAGATAAAGGATGTATGTGGCCAAGCCCTCCTTACATAGATGTCAAAGGGAGACTAATAAGCGCTGATGTCATTGATCCAAATAGGACCTCCAAATGTCAAAATCAAGAAACCAAACAATCGATCTTAGGGTTGTAGCATGTTTTGAACACGATGGTAGGATTAGTTTCTCCAAATTTTGAAGCAATGATGAGACATAGAAAGTCACTTGAAATCTAAAATTCAGGAGGGTTTCCTTTGTGTCCATGATATTGTCAAGGGAGCACTAGATTGTGCTCTTTGACTTCACTAGACAAGATTTCGGAAACACATTTATGATTACAAGAATACCCACGTAGGGAAAATAATACAAGAAGACGTAGCCGATACAAGATATCCCACAACCCGCGACCAATAGGTATGGAAAATTGGACTAGAGATGATACAAGAGATCCCACAACCCGGGATCGTAAGTATGAGACAAGATATCTCGATTACAAGAACTCCCTTCTGGGAGATGAACTAGATGCAAGAACGAACTCGACAAGATCTCGCACTACGAGATTACAAGAGGACAAGACAGGATGTCCAAGAACTAGACTAGACAAGACTCGAACAAGGAACAAGACAAGAACTAGAACTGGAACTTGGCGAGTACTTACTTGGTGGTCATGACATTTTTGAGCTCCCAAGATTGGTTTCCACAAGCTTAATTATGAATGTGGTCAACCCCTCCTTTTATAGGTTTTCAAAAACGATTACGATTTGATGATATCATCAATGACATCATCAACTGGAAACAAGACCTCCGGGTGTCAGAATTCAGCAAATAGAAAGTCGATCTTTGGGTTTTGGGTAGCATTAGTTTCTCCAAAGTCTTAACCAAACATGAGATAGAAAAAATTTACACGGAATCTAAAGTTTAAGATGGTTTTCTTTGTGTCCATGACATCACCTCCCCCTCAAGCGACGAGTTCCACGAGGAGCGGCCATGTTCTCTAGCTTGGGTTTCATTGGATTCTTCCTATGCAACTTATGAACCTTGATTTTTGCTCTCTAAAGATTTTCTATAAGCTCCCAAGTACGATCACTGATGTCATAGGTTTTCCAACGAATAAGGCATTCCAATCTTCCTCCAGAGATCCTTGAGTCTAATACATGCACGATGTCGATTTCTTCATGATCCTCAATCTTGATAGGTGGTGAAGGACTGGGTCTCTCTTGAGCTTCCTTGGGTTCTTCATGCAATAGATCCTTTGAGCTTCTGCTAGAATGTTGTGGTCTTTCCAAGATCTTTGATGGAGAGCATTGATTAAGCACACCTACTTGACGTTCCGGAACATGAACTCCTCCTTATCCTTTACCTTCTTGATATCTTCATAACATGTATACTCCATATCATTTGTAATGACTTCTGGGCCTTCAAAAGTTCTTGATTCGAATTTTTGAGCAATAGTGTCTTGATTATTCCACACTCCTAGCTCTTCGAATTGGCTTTCTTTGAATAATTGATTCTCACATTGAACTTCTTTACTGATAACATCCTCCAAGGTATTTGCTTGAGGCATGGATAGCAAGAGATATTTGACTTCAGGATTGAGGCCACTTCCAAAATGATTAACTATGTAGTCTTCTTGATATGTAGTTCCACGAAACAACATCTTGATATTCAAGGCATAGCTTGAATCTGATCGATCATCTTGTCGTAGCAATCTTTTCATCTCTTGAACATGTTCGATCAAGTCCTTTATGGTAGATTGAATCTCTTTGCATAGGGAATCCATGGTGCCTAGTCTTGATGAAGGTAGTCTTGCCAAAATGTCAGGGGAGCACTAGATTGTGCTCTTTGACTTCACTAGACAAGATTTCGGAAATACACTTATGATTACAAGAATACCCACGTAGGGAAAATAATACAAGAAGACGTAGCCGATACAAGATGTCCCACAACCCGGGACCAATAGGTATGGAAAACTAGACTAGAGATGATATAGGAGATCCCACAACCCGGGATCGTAAGTATGAGACAAGATATCTCGATTACAAGAACTCCCTTCTGGGAGATGAACTGGATGCAAGAAAGAACTCGACAAGATCTCGTACTACGAGATTACAAGAGGACAAGACAAGATGTCCAAGAACTAGACTAGACAAGACTGGAACAAGGAACAAGACAAGAACTAGAACTGTAACTTGGAGAGTACTTACTTGGTGCTCATGACACTCCTTGAGCTCCCAAGACTGGTATCCACAAGCCTGATTATGAATGTAGCCAACCCCTCCTTTTATAGGTTTTCAAGGGAGGTTACGATTTGATGATGTCATCAATGACATCATCAACTGGAAACAAGACCTCCGTCTGCATCAAAAATGAAATGATATGCATCATCATGTGGAACTTGTAAAGGTTGAGAAATTGCCTCATTTGGACAAGCACGAGACTCTCCACCTATAAAATGAGAAAGCAAAGTGTCATACACATATCTTTGGAGCTAACTGATGTATCCTTAGTACATGAAAGTAATGGAAGCTAACCAAAATGCGTTTAAACTATGGCATAGACGATAGCCTTTTCTTTCCCAAACAAAAATGCCTTTGCTTTCAGAACAGTACCCAACCAAAATACATTTTATTGCTTTATCATCCAATTTTTTGCTTTGTTGTTCTGGCACTAATGAATATGCCAGACAACCAAAGACATGCAGATGAGCAAGAGATTGCTTGCGACCATGCCAAGCCTCATATGGGGTGAAGACTTCAATGCTTTGGTGGGACACCTATTCAATACATATGTTGCACATATAACAGCCTCAAGCTAGAAGCTAGGTGGTAAAGCTTGGCTTTTAACCATACACCTCGCCATCTCCATGAGAAACCTGTTCCTTCTTTCAAGAACTCCATTCTGTTTAGGTGTATATGGCATTGTACACTGATGTTTTATCCCATGTTCAGCGTGAAATGCATTAAAATCAGAAGAGACGTATCCCCTCCCCCCCCCCCAAATCAAAATGGAGGGTGCCCATTTTACATGCTGACAAATTTTCAACAAAAACCAAAAACCGTTTGAAGCACATAAACGCTTCGGACATTGCTTTCAATGGATACATCCATGCATGCCTAAAGAAATCATCAATAGAAGTCACGAAGTAAAGGTAGTTCCCAAAAAAGGTGTTTGTATAGGACCACAAACATCACTGTGAACAAGCTAGACATCACTATGAACAAGCTCCAATTTCTAAGTAGCTCATACTGAACCATCTTTTGGGAAGAAGGGCCATTCAAGTTGGCCAAGAATACAACCTTCACACACATGTTTACCAAGTGCCTCAAGTTTGGCCAGAGAGGACACCATTTCAGATTCCTGCATGTGTAGCAAGCTAGTAAAATTCAGATGACCAAAGCGTGCATGCCAAAGCTTTGCATATGAGATAGCCTGAGAAGCATGAACTCCACATATTGAATCATTCACAGATTTTGCATAGTCTATGAGCTTATAGAGCCCACAACATAAAATGTCAAAAGCAATAATAAGATCTGCATTTGACAAATCATGAATTATACATCTATCATCAACAAATTTGACAACCAAGCAAATGTTGGCTAATGTTGAAACTAACAACCATTTTTTCTTGATCCCTGACAGAAACAAAGCATCTGACAAAGTGAAAGAACTACCATGAATAGTAGTCAAAATGATCTTACCAACTCCCATGACATGATAAGAGGGCTTGTTGGTGCATGTGACATAATTACCTGTCGAGGGATGCTCAAGTGAACTAAAGAAACTACGTTCAGAGGTAATATGTTTGGTTGCTTCACTATCAAAATACCAAACATCAGAGTCTAGTGCAAACGTACACTGTTCATGAAAAGATGGTTCATAACTTCAAACAATAGTAAACACCCATTCTTCATTCTGCACAAGATTCGCAAACTCTCTTTCAAGTGTAGAGGCTTCTACAACAACCATTCCAGCCTCGTTTTTCTTTGCCTCTTTTGAGGCTCGTTTTGGACAACTTGGACAACTCTTTATGACATGATCATTACCTTTACAATATTTGCAAAATTATTTCTGCTTCTCTTTTTTCTTCTCGTCTTTGTCTTCCTTTTTTGACTCTGCAACATTAGCAAATTTTTGCTTACTAGTAGATAGAGCTCCATTTACCTTTGTCCTTCTGACTAGCTAAGAAAGCTTGATATGCAATACGCAAAATGGACCTATTCTGCATGGACTGATCTTCTTGCAACAAAAAGAGACTAACTACTCAAATGTTAAGGCATTTGGATTTCCTTTCATCATCAACCGAAGAGTAGAAGCAAAACTTTGATATGAATCTAGAAGACCATTAAGAACGGTCTTCACAAGTGAACTATCTCGTGAGTCTTCATGTGGAGAAATCAATTGCTCCTTCAAATCTTTGATCTTTGTCAAAAAATTGTCCATAGAATCTCCTTCATTCATATGCTCACTCTCCAACTTTTTTAGGAGGTAAGCAACACAAGCCTCAATTTCTTGCCTGGTATAAGGTTGTAAGTGTATCCCAAGCATCCTTTGTTGTTTTGCAAGAGCAAATATGAGAGAGAATGGCACATTTGGCAGACAAAGCTACCAATGCATGTGCTTGAGCATCTCTGCCATCTCAACAAAGCTTCTCTTCAATAGGTGGAGCACGAATCACAGCAAGAACAAGAACCTGAAGAAATCAATTGCTCCTTCAAATCTTTGATCTTTGTCAAAAAATTGTCCATAGAATCTCCTTCATTCATATGCTCACTCTCCAACTTTTTTAGGAGGTAAGCAACACAAGCCTCAATTTCTTGCCTGGTATAAGGTTGTAAGTGTATCCCAAGCATCCTTTGTTGTTTTGCAAGAGCAAATATGAGAGAGAATGGCACATTTGACAGACAAAGCTACCAATGCATGTGCTTGAGCATCTCTTCCATCTCAACAAAGCTTCTCTTCAATAGGTGGAGCACGAATCACAGCAAGAACAAGAACCTGAAGATCATCATCTTCAAAGCCATTTCCATCACCTTCAATAACTGCATTCGAAGGTGTAGTAGGGCATTTTTAGATACCTTGCACAATATTCCATCGTCCTTTTGCAATCAATACATGACACATCATATGTGCCCACAATGGGTAATTCAAATTGGTACCATCCAACTTGTCCTAAACATCCAACATACGGAATACATCATTGCTTTCAGCCATGTTCACTGACTAAAATACCCTGATGCAAAAAAATGATTGTATCTCAAAAAATTGAACAAAACTACCCTATTGAGCCGAACTGACTTGATATGATAGTCTTGCTGAAACTGTCAAGGAAGCACTAGATTGTGTCCCCTAAATAGAATTGAACAAGGCTTCAACAATATGCTTCGGATTACAAGATCACCACACAAGGGAAATAATACAAGAATATAGAATTGTTACAAGAAGTCCCACAACTTCGTTGAGAGACATGAACTAGGCATAAGAAATAACTTGATACGAACTTGTACTATGAGATTACAAGTGGACAAATCAGGATGCCCAAAAAGTAGACTAAACAAGGCTAGAACACAGAGCAAGACAAGAACTGGGACTAGAACTTGCAAAGTATTTGCTTGGAGATCATGACTCCTTGATAAGAATGGCTTCTACAAGACTTAGGATGTATGTGGCCAAGCCCTCCTTACATAGATGTTCAAGGACGGTTACAAATTGATGATGTTAGTGATCCGAAACAGGAATACCATAATCAAAAAAGTAGACAATCAATCTTGGGGTTTTCGCATGTTCAAGATGTGACGGTGGTAGCTTCTCCAAATTTTGAAGAAATCATGAGATATAGAAAGTCACATGAAATCTAAGGTTCAAGATGGTTTCCTTTGTGTCCATGAGAGGAGAATCTCTATCAAAGAAGAAATCTTGCTAGGAAAGCTCCTCTCAAGAAGACATTAGCCAACATCAATGAACGTGACAAAATACCTTTGATCATGTATCGATTATGCTCCCATTGGTCCATTCACATTTGAGTGCAATTTGCAACTTTGTGGTTGAAATAAATCCATGCTTCTTGAAAGATAATTTGTCCACTTTCCCTTCCAAGCATCCTTCACATGAATCTGCATCATCTTGTAAAGCAAAGTAGGAAAGCTTTCAGCCATACCTTTGTCGTACATATTCTTAAGCGTCATATAACTGATGTGACAAAATCTTGCATGCCAAAGCTCCGTGTGTTTCTTTGGAGATGTCGATGACCTAGCAAGATTAGCATGGCTAATTTTTCACAATACAAAAATGCCACTTCTATTTTTACCCTCTTAAAGTCAATGCACTTCATGTGGCATAAGGATTTGACATGAATCCTTCTTAACCTTATAACCATATGTGAGAAATGTTGAAATAGAGAACAAATTCTTCTTGATCTTTGTTACATACAAAACATTAGAAATTTTGAAATTACCATCTACAGTTGACTTTAAAATGACTTCTCCCACACCAATAACATGTCACTTCGGCTTTTACCTTCTTAAAGTCAATGTGCTTCATATGATGTAAGGACTTGACATGAATACTTCTTAACCTTATAACCATATGTAAGAAATGTTGAGATAGAGCATAAATTCTTCTTGATCTTTGTTACATATGAAACATTAGAAATTTTGAAATTACCACCTACACTTGACTTTAAAATGACTTCTCCCACACCAATAACATCCAATTATGACCATCTGCAATACCCACTCTTCTACCTGAAGAATTAGTAAGAGAAGAAGATACCTTCTCATAACCTTTCAGATGCTTAGTAGCTTCAGAATCAAAGATTAGAGGTTCTTTGATACAGTGTCCAATGCTACTTGAAGACCTGTCTTCTATGCTAATATATGCAAAAGTATCCTCTATGCTAATATATACTTGAAGACATTTCTTCTATGCTAATATATACTTGAAGACATTTCTTCTATGCTAGTATCCTCTTTTGAAGAAGATTTACCTTTGGAACTCTCCTTAGTATTCTTACCTGAAGCCCTTTTCTTTTCTTATGAATTCACTTTTTGCATTTTGCAATATGATGACCTTGATTCTTGCAATAGAAGTAGAAGACATGTGGAAGTGGATTTGGAAGTGGATTTGGAAGTGGCAGGGTTACTTTTTTCCTTGGATTGTGTCTAAGTTTCCTTCTTCTTCTCAATCTCCTTCTTCTTCTTGGTTTTTGATGAGGAAACATAGCCTTATTATTCTCTTCCATGCTCTTTTGTTGATCTTCATCTTGAAGTAACAAAAACGGAAGCTCTTCAAATGTAGTATATCTATCTCGTGTGAAAAGAGAAAGATGATATGATTAAAAAATGATATGTAGATGGAAGCAAATTGACGAGGGTGTCCTCCATCTCTTTATCAAAAAAATACGTTTTTTTGTTTAAAAGCAAAGTTAAAACTTTTTGTTACATTCAGGAAAATTGCAGCTATGGCTAAAAATGAAAATCACTATAAAATTCAGAATTTGAGAAGTGATAGATATCGAGAATACATGTCTAATAATTTCAATCCATATTTGGAAGACAAAGTTATTGTTCATCAACTCAAAATTGCATATACTCCTACTCTAGAGCAAAATAGTATCGTTGAGATAAAAAATCATACACTTGTAGAAATGGAACGTTTTTGCATATTATCCTTAATGAAACTTTCTCTTAAGTTTTGGTTTGATGCTATTCATAAGATTAACCATATTATTAATAAGGCATCTAAGTTTCCTTCTTCGTCTTAATCTCCTTCTTCTTCTTTTTGGTTTTTGATGAAGAAACCATAGCCTTGTTGCATTCCAAACCGTTTGAGAAACAACTCAAACGGTTTGGAATGCAACACTCGCAACCCGAGTGGCTCAGTTGCCTCCAAGGTGGGGGGAAGGGTTCAATCCCCATGCATTACAAGAAAGATCCTTCCTTTGGGCAGGTGATCTATGGCCTTTCAGCCAGTAAATTTCGAAATTTCTGCCTTCAGTCATTTGTTGCCTATAGTCTTCGAGCCGGGTTGATTATATCTAAACCAGTTCAGCCTTAGGGCCATCCTTTCCCAAACTCTACCCTAGTGGACCTTCGACCTCTAAATCTTGGTCATGCAAGGCAGCTAACCCTTTCTTTGTGGGATACGAGGTCCCATTGGTACTAAGGCCTCCTTCACTTGTACCTCAATTAATTCCAACTAATTTAAGGGAGATTAGGCATCACGGTCAAACTTCCTTCTAAAAAACGCTATTAAAAGCTTCTTCTAGTCAAGTTTTCACTAGGCAACTTTGAGGCTATAAAAAATCTCAATGGGGGCTCATAACTTTTCAACATGTGCACACACTCCCCTAAGTGTGTTAAGTGCGGCTGGTTGTTGACTTTCTACTCATTGGTTGTTATTTGCTGCTCCATCTTCTTCTACACACACTTGTGTGTTTCCTTCTCATTATTGTAAGTTGCTTCTATACTTTTTTCTACTCTTCTTTGTTATACCAAGTGTTTCCAACCTTATACTTCAAATTGAAAAGTTCTTGAAGCTTCCAGAATTAGAGAAGAAAACTCTGAGTTTCCCTCCACTCCCCCCCCCCCAAAAAAGGTCCTAGTATCGAGAATCGAGAATGCAATATATCAATTATCATTCTCGTTTCTTGACATGTACGACTATAACTTATGTGTGTTTCCTTCTCATTATTGTAAGTTGCTTCTATACTTTTTTCTACTCTTCTTTGTTATACCAAGTGTTTCCAACCTTATACTTCAAATTGAAAAGTTCTTGAAGCTTCCAGAATTAGAGAAGAAAACTCTGAGTTTCCCTCCACTCCCCCCCCCCAAAAAAAAGGTCCTAGTATCGAGAATCGAGAATGCAATATATCAATTATCATTCTCGTTTCTTGACATGTACGACTATAACTTATGTGTGTTTCCTTCTCATTATTGTAAGTTGCTTCTATACTTTTTTCTACTCTTCTTTGTTATACCAAGTGTTTCCAACCTTATACTTCAAATTGAAAAGTTCTTGAAGCTTCCAGAATTAGAGAAGAAAACTCTGAGTTTCCCTCCACTCCCCCCCCCCCAAAAAAAGGTCCTAGAAATCGAGAATGCAATATATCAATTATCATTCTCGTTTCTTGACATGTACGACTATAACTTGCCCTCCCCTCCTCTCCCCCCCCCTTCCCCACCACCTAATCCCAAACCTCTTCTTGAGACTTTCACCCATAATGACTTTGTTGAAAGACTTGCACCCATCTCAAGCCACAGTTCGGACATGCCCATTGAAGCATGTTGTGTTTCTTGCACAAATTTTAAGATTTTCGGAGATTCCATTATATGGAAGATCACTTTGAATACCTTAGATACCAAGGGCCATACAAAATAGAGCATTAAATTGTGATTGCACCTAAATTTTCGGAGATTCCATTATATCAAAGATCACTTTGAATACCTTAGATACCAAGGGTCATACAAAATAGAACATTAAATTGTGATTACACCTTTGAGATTGGCATCGCATGCAAGACACTTCAAACACTTGCATATCGATGTTCACACAAAATAGCTTGCTCTTTCTTCTTTCACATAATTTTGAGTATAACTAGTCTCTTATGATTGTAAAAGCTTTAGAATAGGAAAAGTGGTGCATCATATTGGTAAAAGATTTGGGTACTTATAGGCAGACAAAAATCATTTAATCATCATTTAATCAGTAAGACATTGATGGCCAATGAGACATTGATGATCTATTTATAGCAAGCAAGAACATTTTTCTCTCTTTTATATATCTATTGATATCATTCTCAAGACAAATCATATGTCCATACATGCAATAAACAACCAAATTTGGGCTATCAATAATAGTTTTTGAAGACCACCAATAATCAATCTATATGATACATCCACAATGCATTGCATAATGCTTTCAAAGGACTTATCCACACCACATGGTAAAAACTAGAAGTCAAACTTGGTTAACACAGGATAGAACTAGTGCTCCAAATATCATCATCACCCAAATTTAGGCTATCAATAGTTCTAAAAGACCACCCATAATTTATGGGTTTGACACATCCATAGATGCATTCAACACATTCAAAACGTGATTGTATACTACTTTCAAGGTCTTAACATCATAAAACAAAAACCTCCCTTACATACGTAATGTTTCATGGGGGGAAACTTAAACCAAAGTGTTTTAGATTCATATCTATGGAATTCAATTGAAAACTTTTATTTCACATTGCTCCTTTTTCTCATGTATCTCTATCGTATACAAGGCCATCATGACTTACTTGTTATATAATGTCCTTTCTCATCAAATTTTCAGTCAATAACTTTCGGACTATGTAACTATCCTAAGGATAAACCTTCATAAGTTAACAATCATCCAAACTTATGAACTAAAGATAAGAGACACATTGTCCAATACATCCAAAAATGCGATAAAAACAAAATGTATTACATTATCAATTACAAGCTTTTAGATAATACAAGCCTTTAGATAATACCAAACGAATCTATTTGGTTGGGTACATATGACAAAAGTATATCTTTCCTCGCATGAAAGCTAAATATTACCTTTCTTACTGACAAGCTAAATACAAAAAGTTAAAACCCATAACGCTAAATACAACACACATGCGATTTCACACCCCCCAACCCCCAAGATCAAATATAACAACATAATGGGTAGGTCACTAATCTCTGTGGAGAACGGAAATAGAGGCAATACATTACCCCAGGTTAAAGGCATGTAAACAATTCAATGTAAGCATGAATCAGGATCTCTCAAATCTTACCTTCTTGATGATTCACGTATCTAAACTGAATACCTCTAGCTGAATGTAGGAAAACACTTGTTTCAACTTTCAGAAAAAAAGGAAAACCAAACTATAGAATTTTGTAGAAGCCATCCACAAAATGTGATTAGAATATTCTGCATAGTGTGCAGATATTAACATTTGATAGACTTTGATATCCAAAACAAAACCGTTAACGCTAGTGTTGTACCAAAACAAGACATTTTAGTGTCCTTTTTTCTAACAAGTAAAAAAAATCATGCAAACTACTGAAATAAAATTTTTTAAGAACCTTCGAGCCCCATAAAAACCTATACCTAAATGTTCTATAAAAAATTTATTTTTTAAGAAACAACCTTTTTTGATAACTCAAAATATAAAAATTATTAAATATGGTTAAAAGAATAGTTTTTCTGTAGAATTATATATGAGAAGGAAGAAATATCTCCATGACAAAAAAAAAATCCTCATATCGAAATAATTTTTCTAATGTTTATTTAAAGTCATATAATCATTTAAGACAAGTCTTGGGAATTAGAAAAATCATTTTTATAATAAGAAATTTACTACAATATATGGTGCTCCTTATATAGCTATACATTGTAAGAGCCTCCTATATGATATTGATGCATAAAAACACTAAAATGGCTGGTGTTTTATTTCAAAAACCATCATATAGTATCATACGAATATGGTACATGTCTTTGAACTAATTATTTTTGTACCTATCTCACATACCACCAATAATCTCAATATTTCATTGAATAGCCATATTCGACTCTATCAAAAATAGAAATTCATCCTAAAACATTAGTTTTTCTCAATGATATAAAAAATATAATATCAATAAAGTAACTATATAAACATTATAAACTATTTTATATAGAAAAAACTAGCATATTAACTTAAATCAAGTAGCACATGCAATATTTTCTCATCAAATGACCTTTTCTTAGCATAGAAAAACAGTAGCATTGTTTAACTTAAGAATCCGCATAGAAATTTGACTCCTAAGGATGTTAAAAAAATATATCTAGCTTTAAGAATCTTAAATAGCAATTTGATGATAAAAAACGAGTCATATATATATCATCACTTTCCAAAATAATTCATAGATGATAAGACTGCCATGGCACATATAAGATTAAATTTATGCCATAATCTTAGTAAAAATCATTAAAAATTCCCTAACTATGAATAGAAAAGTGTTGATGTATATAAAATAAGAGACTTTATTGCATTCACAACAATGAAAATTGTTAGATCATGATTTTAATGAAAAATAACCACTAACTGACATCACTGTAATTTCTGCACCAATACTAAAATTACCTTCATGAAATTAGTGAATAAATCTTAATTTTTCTATCTTTTAGTGAAAACTATATTTTTCTAGAAATATTCAACCCTTATGCTAGCATGTTGCATAGTTACATTTATAAATGGTTCCTTCTGGTAATCTAAAAAATTCATCAAATAATGTCTCTTTTTCAGGACATTAGTGTTAAATGACGAAAATACCCTGAGCTTCAAAATCAGTTCCGGTGTTCAACAACATATATAAAAAAGCAGAGCTATAAAAAACAGCCTGGCATGTCATATAGAGTAGTTGCACCTTTTGGGGGCATTTGAGGAAAATCTTGGCCTAGTATTAGCTTCATCCGAAATACTCCTCCCTCGTATGGTGTGCCAGCTATGATTTGAACATGTATCGGAAGAGAAAAGAAGATTAAATATAGAGAAAAGAAGATTAAACATAGAAAATGAACGTGAGATTAATGTAAAACGACTTTCCAGCTCATAAGGACTGTTAAAGAATCACTTACGAGGCCCATTGATGTCAGCGAAAATCGTAGAAAAGTTGTCTTCGGTGACAAAGACCTTAATATCTTCAGGAGGGCTATCATCAAGGCTTTTTAATTCGCGAGCTAATTCCTTGATCACCTTGGGAGGAAGGTTCTCGTTCGTCGCCTGCAGATGAAACAGTGGTTGGCAACAATTAAACTATGCGAAAAGCAAAACGACTTCAACACCATCATAATGTCCTATCCATACTTCCTAGTGGGGATCTGTGAGAAGAGAATTTTGAGCTTGATTTAGTCTGACGTGTGAAGCCCAGCGTTTACACAGTGAAAACCCAGGAAACATATTCAGATTGTACGAAATCAAAACTACACAGTATTCTTAGATTGCAGTACCCTGACAAGCTCGAGTGCGTCTATCTATCAAACACAATCTAATGCCATGAAAATACTTTACGAACAGTTTAAGACATTGCGAAACAGCCAGTGGAAAATAAGCTCTGTCTGTTCAAAAATGTACAGCGCCAGAAAATCCAGCATATTGCCTAGTTTAACGGTTACGTGGATGGTTCAATAACGAAGAGAAAGTACGAAGGTAATACCATACAGAAAAAAATCGCCCGCAAGCGATGATAACAGGGTCCTTTTCCAGCGTGGGATTTGATTGTCGGACGTCAAGAAGGAATGCTACGTACCAGGGGAACACTGCAGCAAGATCAGTACCTTGAGAGAAAGGGGGAGACCTACATAGCCCACACAATGGATGACTCTGCGTATGAGAGAAAGGGGGGAGGAGGTACAGAAGAATGTATCTTGCTGCCGATGTTGATAAATGAAAAGGGGAAAAGAAATTGTGATTGATAGGAACGACAGCCTACGAGGATGCAGCCGAACAGAACTAGTCCCACATCGGGATCCTCATGTAGGTGAAATGAACAGGAAATTCAAGCTTTTGGTAGGAAATGTGATCATTTCAAAATTGCATCTAAAAGCAGAAAGCGGGGGCCGAAAAAGCAGAAATGTGATCATTTCCAAAAAAGCAGAAAGCGGGGGTCGAAAAAGACATCAACTAGCCGTTTGAGTCAAACACGCAAATCCCCTTCGCTTCCAAATTCCAGTATTTTGTGGATCCAATGTAGATTTATCGAGTGCCAAACCATGTGTTTTATACATTACCAATCCAATTTGCATGAGTGTATCCATGCACCTACATTTCCACACGTCTCATATGACAATGGATAATCTAAATTTGCACTCACAATGTGCACTATGACCTACATAAATCAACTCTCAAATTCAATAGTGTGCCTTGAATCTAGTCTTGAATTGTGAGATAGACCAAACTTTCCACAATCATAGCATTTAGCTTACAATTTTGATTCAAGTACATTGAAATAGGAGTACAATTATCCAAGTCATATTTCTACAACATATTCAATGCATATTACCTTTTTTATTTTAAGAGCACAATGAATTGGAAATACGCACACACCCGACCTCGTAAGATAGAACCACCCACCTTCAGGATTTGAAAGACATGTCCAACTATGATTTGAACTCAGAACTTTCTCTCGCGGATTCAAAGCGTCAACCATTAGCTCCATGGGCTTAAACATGTTAAAAAATATTAAAGTAGCATGTCCAAGCCTTTCATGTTAATTGCGAAAGAGGATTTCTTCACCATATGTATGCCATCATTATTGTCATTAAAAGTCACTTGATCAAGATTCATGGATATGATGGCAATCACATCATCATTATTTTCTACATGAAAAGAGTAACATGTATTACACATAGAAAATCCAATCAAGGAAACGTAATTTGCAATTCTTACACAACACATTGAAAAAGCTTGATTCGATCCGTAATATGTTTCTTTTAGGTTGCAACCATGTCTTAATTGTTCTAGTGCTCGTGTTTTATTGTTTGGATCATGGACACTCTACGTACCTTACATCATACATCATGCACATACATCTTTTCTTGTTGTTGGTATATTTTGGTGGTGATGTGTGTGAACACACTTAAGATCACCGAAGCACCTTTTTTTCTCTTTAAGATGTTTTTTTCTCCTGGATTGTATGTACACCCATAACCTTAACGGGTCGTTTATATGTACATTGACTTGGTAATACATTTTGTTTGTGTTGTGCTCCAAGCTTCTTCTTTTTCCTTGTGTTATTTGTGTGCTTCCACAAAACTTGAACTCCAACAATTGGTATCAGAGAAGATCATCACTTCCTCTACGGCATCGTCAACACTCCTCTATTCATAGTCTCAAAATTGCATGAAAATTGGTGAGCATATTTGAATGCACTATTGCAACAACTATGCATGCAATTTTTTCCTTTTGCGACGAATATATATAAAGGTTTATGTCCGCCATTACAAGCATCTCGAAGTTTGCTACAAGTCTAATAGAGGTCGACAAGGTATTTATTTTCCAATTTTTGAGATACAATCGATTTTCTCCATCATGGTATTTTGTCACTTGCCATGGTTATAAGCAATGATGTATTTTATATGTTGGTTGTTGAGAGACAATTGGATGGTACTAATTACCCATTTGGGCATACATGACGTGTCATGTATTAGTAGCAAAAGGGTTGTAGAATATAGTGCAAGGTGTTGAAAAACAGCTTACTACACCTACAAGTACAATGATTGAAGGTGGTGCATATGGTGTTGAAGATGAATATCTTCAATTTCCTTGCTGTGTTTCAGTTCCTGTTGCACCTGCTATAAAGCAACTTTGTTGAGATGGCACAGATTCATAGGCACATGTGTTAGTAGCTTTATCTATCAAACTATTGGTATATTTAGGTAGTGATGTGTGTGAACACACTAGGACCGTCGGGGTACTTTTTTCCCTCTTTAGGAGGTTTTTTTCCCTCGACTTGTATATACACCTATTGCCCTAACGAGTTACTTATCTTTGTACATTTTGGTGGTAATACATCCAGTATTGTGTGTTGTGCTCCAAGCTTTTCTTCTTCTTCCTTGTGTTGTTCGTGTGCTTCTGCAAATCTCAAACTCCAACAATTGGTATCATAGCAAGTCCCTGCTTCATCTAGGGTGTCATCGACACCCCTCCAATCACAGTCTTAGAAACACACAAAATTTGGTGAGCATACTCAAGGTGATTAAGAGTTCAAAACAACTTCACTTTATGGTGCTGAAATTGCGATCTAAGCTCCTTTCCGCCTTCGAACGCACTATCATAGTGCTTGTGCAAGCTATTTCACCTTTTGTGCCAAAAATATATACAAGTTTTGGTTTGCCAGTATAAGAGTATTGAAGTCTGTTATAGGTTTAGTAGAACTCAACATGGTAGCTATGTTCAACTTTTTGAGATATAGTCAATTTTTTGCATCCGGGTATTCTAATCAGTGGCCAAGGGTGAAAGTAGTGATCTATTCCATACGTTGGTTGTTGAGGATAAGGTGGACAATACCAATTATCCATTATGGGCTTATATGATGTGTCATGTAGTGGTTGCAAAGGGACTTTGGAATATTGTGCAGGGTGTTGAAAAACATCCTACTACACTTGCAAACACAGTTGCTAAAGGTGATGTAGACGACATTGAAGATGACGATATTCTTCATGTTCCTGTTCGTGTTGCAGTTCCTACTGCACCTACTACAAAGCAAATTCATTGGGATGTTAGAGATGCTAAGGCACATGCATTGATAGCCTTGTCTGTCAAACGTGCCATTATTCCTCACATTCACTCTTGAAAAACTACTAAGGATGCTTAGGATACACTTATCACTTTATACCAAGCAAGGAATGAGGCTCATGTTGCTTACCTCCGAAAACAGTTGGAGAGTGATCGCATGAATGAAGGAGATTCCATTGATAGTTTTCTGACAAAGATCAAATATTTGAAGGAACAGTTGATTTCTGCTCATGAAGTCTTGCCTGATAGTTCACTTGTGCAGATTGTTCCGAATGGTCTTCCCATTCATATCAGAGTTTTGCTTCTACTTTTCCTTTGATGATGAAAGGCAATCCAAATGCCTTAACATTTGAGGAGTTAGTCTCTGATTTGTTGTAGGAAGATCAATCTAGGAAGAACAAGTCCCTTATGCGTGTTTCAGATCAAGCTTTCATGGCTACTCAGAAGGGCAAAGGAAAATGGAGCTCTTCTACTAGTAAGCAAAATTTTGCTAATTCTGCACAATTAAAGAAGGATGACAGAGACGAGAAGAAAGCAAAAAAGTAGAAATTGTTTTGCAAAAATTGTAAAGGAAATGATCATGTCATAAAGAGTTGTCCAAACCTGACTACTAAAGAGGCAAGGAAGAAAGAGGTTGGAATGGTTGTTGCAAAGGCCTCTACACTCAAAACAAAGTCTGCTAATCTTGTGCAGAATGAAGAATGGGCATTTACCATTGTTTGCAGTTGTGACCCATCTTCTCATGAACAATGTATGTTTGTAGTAGACTTAGATGTTTGGTACTTTGATAGTGGGAACCAAACATATTACCTCACAGCATAGTTTCTTCACTTCACTCATATGCCCCTACAGGGAATACTGTCACATGCACCAACAAATCCTCTTATCCTATCATGGGAGTTGGTAAGTTCATTCTAACTACTGCTGATGGTAGTTCTTTTACATTATCAGATGCTTCATTTGTGCAAGGGATCAAGGAGAATTTGTTATCAGTTTCAACTTTAGGCAAGATTGGATTGGTTGTGAAATTTATTAATGACAGATGTATAGTTCATGATGTGTGAAATGGCGATGTAACTATTACTTCTGGCATTTTATGTTGTGGGATGTATAAGCTCATAGACTTGAATGGTTTAGCATGTGCAGTACATGATTCCCAGGCTATGTCAGATGCCAAGCTTTGGCATGCACGCTTTGGTCATCTGAATTTTGCTAGTTTGCTATGCCTGCAGAAATCTCAATGGTGTCCTCTCTACCCAAACTTGAGGCACCTAGTAAACATATTTGTGAAGGCTATATTTTGGGCAAAATGCAGCATCCCTCATTCCCAAAAGAAGGTTAAGTTCGAGCTACTCACAAATTGAAGCTTGTTCATAGTGATGTATGTGGTCCTATGTAGACACCCTCTTTTGGAAACTATTTTTACTTCGTGACTTTCCTTAATGATTTTTCTACGCATGCATGGGTATATCCATTGAAAGCAAAGTCTGAAGCTTTTATGTGCTTCAAACAGTTTTTCATTTTGGTTGAGAATCTGTCAGCATATAAGTGGGCACCCTTTGTTCTTATCGGGGGGGATGTATGTCTTCTGACTTTAATGCATTTCTGGTTGAACGTGGGATAAAACATTAGTGTACACTCTCCTATACACTTCAATAGAATGGAGACAGGTCATTCATGGAGATGGTGAGGTGTATATTCAAGAGTCAGGCTTTCCCACATAGTTTCTGGCTTGAGGCTGTTATGTGTGCAACATATATACTTAATAGGCGTCCCACTAAAGCATTGCATTCTATCATTCCATATAAGGCTTGGCATGGTCGCAAGCCATCTATTGCTCACCTGCATGTTTTTGGTTGTTTGTCATATGCATTAGTGCTTGAACAACAACATAGGAAATTGGATGTACAAGCAGTGAAATGTATTTTTGTTGGGTATAGTTCTAAAAGCAAAGGCTATCGTCTATATCATACACAGACTAAATGCATTCTGGTTAGCCGTGATGTTGTTTTTGTCAATGATGCTATTCAACCATTACTTTCATGTACTAAGGAGACAATTGTTAGCTCGAAAGATGTATGACACTTTTTTGTTTTTTTTTATAGGTGGACAATCTAGTGATGGTCCTAATGAGGCAACTTCTCAACCTTTACAGGTTTCATGTGATGATGTAGATCATTCCATTTTTTATGCCGATTTACATGATACACTTGTTGATGAGAGAGTTGATATTAAGGAGGCAAAAACCATGCTAAAATGGTTGGTGCAGACTTTCCATGACAACAAATTAGATGCACCTCTGTCGTATCGCACTTGTTCAGGCTCTCATAGTGCTCTTGGAGTTTGAGGACTACGAAAGCATGCAAACAACACAAGGAAGAAGAAGATTCTTCAAACACAACACACAATAATAAATGTATTACCACTAGAACGTACAAAGATAAGTTACCCATTAGGGAAATAGTCGTATATACATGCTGGGAAAAAAAACTTCATAAAGAGGGAAAAAAGTGCCCCGACGGTCCTAGTGTGTTCACACACATCACTACCTAAATATGTCAAAAAATCCCCCCTCGCAGTGATGTGATGAACAAGGAGCTAGAACTTATGTATAAGGAAGTGCCAAGCTCTGTGGAATCAATTCACAAAAGGAAGTAAGCCCAAAGCTTTGCAGAAAGATTCAAACTTCTCCCTAGGCAGAGCCTTCGTGAAAAGGTCTGTAATGTTCTCCTACGTGGGCACACATGCCAAGCTAATCTCTCTAGCAGAGAACCTCTCCCTGACATAATGATAATGCACCTTAATGTGCTTAGTATGAGCATGGAACACACGGTCCCTTGCAACTACCAATGTGCTCTGATGTCAGTGAAGATGGGGGTGGCAGAAGACTGACCAACACCCAAATCAACCATAAGGCACCTGAGGCACACATACTTAACAGTCGCTGTGAAAGCTGCCTTATACTCAGCCTCACAATTGGAAGTAGCCACTATAAGTTGCTTCTTGCTCAACTAAGGTATACATGAGCTACCAAGCATGAAGCAAAAGCCACTAGTGGACACACGAGTGTCATAGCAACCAACCCATTCAGAGTCAGAAAAAGTATGTAAATCTGGTGGTACTGCATCCCTTGGGATAAAACAATCCAAGTAGCTGGGTACAACTCAAGTAGTGCAAGATGCACTTAACTGCCTGCCAATGCTTGACACCTAGGCAATGCATAAACTTGCTCATCTATGAGACAACAAACTGAATCTTTGGCCAAGTAATGCATAAGTAAATCAAGCATCGAATACCCTGCTAATAGAGAACAACATCAAATGCATCTTGCGCATCATGAAGACTCGATCGTAAACCTGTCTCCATAGGAGTTGCAATAGGTTTACAGTCTTCAAGGCCAAAATGCTGCAATAATGTGTCAATATATTTCATTTGACACAAAGCCATTCCACCATCAACTTGCATAAATTGAATGCCCAAATAATGATGCAAATGCCCCAAATCCGACATCTCAAATGAGGCATGCAAATTAGCCTTAAAATCAGTAGTATGCTTGTCATGAGTACGAGTGAGAAGCATGTCATCAACATACACAACAATGATCAGAAGCAGATCATTAGCACGCTTAACATATAAGGTGCTTTTAGTTGGATTATTCTCAAAACCATGTGCAATCAGATAGGCATGTATCTTCTCATACCAAGCGCATGGTGCTTTCTTTAAACCATATAATGCCTTCTTCAACCTGCACACTTGGTTTTCGTGTTGTTTCTTCACAAAGCTACAGGGCTGAAAAACATACACTTCTTCATGCAAGTCACCATTCAAAATGTAGTTTTAATGTCCAACTGATGTACATTCCAACCATGATGAGCTGCTAGTGCAGAAATACTATGAACGGTAGTCATTTAGCATGTAGGTGCAAAGGTCTCATCAAAATCAATGCATCTTTCCTATGCATAACCCTTTGCAACAAGCCACGTACCATTCTTTATTAGAGCATCATATTCAGATTGCATAGTAGCCATCCAATTTTCAAAATTTTGTGCTTCATCAAATGATACAGGCTCATTCTCATCATAGAGACTAGAGACAGCCATAGCATAGCAATCTGATGCAAAAGAGGCACTATGAGAGCATCGATTAGTATGATATAATATAGGTGCATCCAATTTGTTGTCATGCAAAGTCTGCACCAAACATTTTGGCATAGTTTTTGCCTCCTCAATATCAGCTCTCTAATCAACAACTGCATCATGTAAATTTGCATAAAAAATGGAATGATCTGCATCATCACATGAAACTTGCAAAGGCTAAGAAGTTGCCTCATTAGGACCAGATTGTCCACCTATAAAAACAGCCAACAAAGTATCATACATGTCTTTGGAGATAACATATGTCTCCTTCGTACATGAAAGTAAAGGCTAAATAGCATCTTCCACAAAAACAACATCACGATTAACCAAAATGCATTTAGTCTATGGATGATACAAACGATAGCCTTTGCTTTTAGAACTATACCCAACAAAAATACATTTTATTGTTGTATCATCCAATTTCCTATGATGTTGTTCATGCACTAATGCATACGCCAAACAACCAAAAACACGCAAGTGAGCAACAGATGGCTTACAACCATGCCAAGCGTCATATGGAGTCATACACTGCAATGCTTTAGTGGGACATTTGTTAAGTACATGTGCTTCACACATAATGGCCTCAAGCCAGAAACTATGTGGTAAAGCTTGACTCTTTACTATACACCTCACCATCTCCATGAGTGACCTGTTCTTTTGTTTAGCAACTCCATTCTCTTGAGTTGTAGACTACAATGTACACTGATGTTTTATCCCATGTTTAGCCAAAAATACATTAAAGTCAGAAGACATATATTCCCCCCCTCGATTAGAACAAAGGGTGCCCATTTTACATGCTGACATATTTTTTGCCAAAACCAGAAACTATTTAAAGCACATAAACACTTCAGACTTTGCTTTCAATGGATAGACCCACGCATGCGTAGAAAAATCATCAATGAAATTCATGAAGTAAAGATAGTTTCCAAAAGAAGGTATCTGCACAGGACCATAGACATCACTATGTACAAGCTGCAACTTCTGAGTAGCTCGAACTGAACCATCTTTTGGGAAGGATGAATGCTTCATTTTTCTCAAAATACAGCCTTCACAAACATGTTTACCGGCTGCCTCAAGTTTAGGCGAAGAGGACACCATTTCAAATTTCTGTAGGTGTAGCAAACTAGCAAAATTCAGATGACCAAAGCATGCATGCCAAAGCTTTGCATTTGACATAGCCTGAGAATCATGTATAGCACATGTTGAATCATTCATAGGTTTTTCATAGTCTATGAGCTTATACAACCCATGACATAAAATGCCAGAAGTAATAATCACATACCCATTTGATAGATCATGAATTGTACATCTATTAGCAACAAATTTCACAACCAAGCCAATCTTGGCTAAAGCTGAAACTGATAACAGATTCTTCTTGATCCCTGACACAAATAGAGCATTTGACAATGTGAAAGAACTACCATCAACAGTAGTCATAATGATCTTACCAACTCCCATGATAGGATAAGAGGAGTTGTAGGCACATGTGACAATATTCCCTGTAGGGGCAGGCTCTAGTGAAGTAAAGAAACTATGCTATCAGGTAATATGTTTGGTTGCCCCACGATCAAAGTGCTAGACATCTGAGTCTATCGCTGACATACATTGTTCACGAGAGGAAACAATAGTAAATGCCCGTTCTTCATTCTGCACTAGATTAGCAAACTCCATTTTCGATGTAGAGGTCTCTCCAACAACCATTCCAACCTCTTTTTTCTTTGCCTCTTTTGCTACGAGTTTGAACAATTCTTTATGACATGATCATTTGCTTTATACTACTTGCAAGACAATTTTTGCTTCTCTGTTTTCTTCTCTTCTCTATCTTCCTTCTTTGATTGCATAGAATTAGCAGATTTTTGCTTACTAGTAGAAGAGCTCCATTTACCTTTCCCTTTTGACTAGCCAAGAAAGCTTGATTTGCAACATGCATAATGGACCTGTTCTGCCTAGACTGATCATCCTGCAATAGAACAGATACTAACTCGTCAAATGTTAAGGCATTTGGGTTGCATTTCATCATCAAATGAAGAGTAGAAGCAAAACTCAGGTATGAATCAGGAAGACCATTTAGAATAGCCTTCACAAGTGAATTGTCAAGAAAGACTTCATCAGCAGAATTAACTATTCCTTCAAACCTTTGATCTTTGTTAGAAAATTGTCCATAGAATCACTAACATTCATATGCTCACTCTCCAACTATTCTCGGAGGTAAGCAACATGAGCTTCATTCCTAGCCTCGTACAATGTGGTAAGTGGATCCCAAGCATCCTTAGTTGTTTTGCAAGAGCGAATGTGAGGAATAATGGCACGTTTGAGAGAAAAGGCTATCAATGCATGTGCCTGAGGATCTCTACCATCGAAACAAATTTTCTTTGCAGTAGGTGTAGTAGAAACTGTAGCACGAACAGGAACATGAAGAATGTCATCATCTTCAATGCCATCTGCATCAGCTTCAGTGCCTGTATTTAGAGGTGTAATAAGATGTTTTCCAACACTCTGCACAATATTCCACAATCCACCAATACATGACGCATCATATAAGCCCATATGGGTAATTTGTACCATCCAAATTATCCTCAACAACCAACATACAAAATACGTCATTGCTTTCAATCATGGCCATTGATTAAAATACCCTTATGCAGAAAAATGATTGTATCTGAATGATTTGAACAGAACTACCCCCACGAGTTCTGCTAAACCTATAGCAGACTTCGAGACGCTTATACTGACGAACCACAACCTGTATATATCTTTGCCTCAAAAAGAAGAAATAGCCTACATAAGCATTATGATAGTGTGTTCGGAGGTCTAAATGGGCTCATATCATGATTTTGGCACCACAAAACAAAGTTGTTTGGAACTCCTAATCACCCTAAGTATGCTCACCAAATTTCATGTGATTCTGAGACTGTGACTAGAGAGGTGTTGACGATGCCCTAGATGAAGCAGCGACGTGCTCTAATACCAATTATTGGAGTTCGAGGTCTGTGGAAGCACGCGAACAACACAAGGAAGAATAAGAAGCTTGGAGCACAACCCACAATGATGAATGTATTACCACTATAATGTACAAAGATAAGTTACCCATTAGGGAAATACGCGTGATCCAAGCTGGAAAAAACCTCCTAAAGAGGGAAAAAAAGTGCCCCGATGATCCTAGTGTGTTCACACACATCACTACCTAAATATATCAACAAGTGCTTCTTTTGTATCAGATTGATATGCTATGGTTGCCTCTAGTCTTTGTGATGAGAATGAGCCTTTTCAGTTTGATGAAGCACAACATTCTAAAAATTGGATGGTCGCTATGCAATCAGACTATGATGCTATCATGAAAAATGGTACCTGGTCTTTATGTGATTTGGCTCCTGGCAAGAAGGCCATTAGCACTAAGTGGGTATACAAACTGAAGTGTAAGCATGATGGAACAACTGATAGGTATAAGGCTAGGCTTGTTGCAAAGGGTTATGCTCAAGAAAGAGGCATTGATTTTGATGAGACCTTTGTTGCTACATGCGGAATGACTATTGTTCATGGCATATGTGGACTTGCAGCACATCATGGTTGGAATGTACATCAGTTGGATATTAAAACTGCACTTGTGAATGGTGACTTGCATTAAGAAGTGTATGTTCTTTAATCTCGTGGCTTTGTGTATAAAGGGCATGAAAATAAAGTATGCAGGTCGAAGAAGGCATTATATGGTTTAAAGCAAGCACCACGTGCTTGGTAGGAAGACATACATGCCTATCTGATTGCACATGGTTTTGAAAAGAGTCCAATTGAAAGCACCTTATATGTTAAGCATGCAAATGATATGCTTCTAATCATTGTTGTCTATGTTGATGACGTGCTTCTCACTAGTCCTCATGAGAATCATATTACTGATTTTAAAGCTGATTTACATGCCTCATTTGAGATGTCAAATTTTTGGCATTTGCATCATTATTTGGGCACTCAATTTAAGCAAGTTGATGGAGGAATAACTTTGTGTCAAACAAAGTATATTCACACATTGCTTCAACATTTTGGCCTTGAAGAGTGTGAACCCTATTGTGACTCCTGTGGGGACAAGTTTATGATTGAGTCTTCATGATGCTAGAGATGCATTTGATGTTGTCTTCTATTAGGAGGCTATTGGATGCTTGATTTACTTATGCATTACTCAGCCAGATATTCAGTTTGCTATCTCACAAATGAGCATGTTTATGCATTGCCTAGGTGTCAAGCATTGGCAGGCAGTTCACAACTCTTGCTAGTTGAGTGGTATCCAATTACTTGGACTCCCAAGGGGGATCAATACTGCTAGATTTACATGCTTTTTCTAACTCTGACTAGGATGGTTTTTATGACACTCATGTGTTCGCTAGTGGCTTTTGCTTCATGCTTGGTAGCTCATGTATATCTTGGTTGAGCAAGAAGCAGCTTATTGTGGCCACTTCCAGTTGTGAGGTTGAGTATAGGGCAGCTTTCACAACGACTGCTGAGTATGTGTGTGGCTTAGACACCTTATGGTTGATTTGGGTGTTGGTCAATCTTCTGCCATCACCATCTTCACTGACACTTAGAGCGCGTTGGCAGTTGCGAGGAACCCTGTGTTCCATGCTTGCACTAAGCACATTAAGGTGCATTATCGTTCTATTAGGGAGAGGTTCTCTGTTGGAGAGATCAGCTTGGCATATGTGCCCACACAGGAGAATATTGCAGACCTTTTCACAAAGGCTCTGCCTAGGGAGAAGTTTGAAGCTTTCTGCAAAGCTTTGGGCTTACTTATTTTTATGAATTGATTCCACATATCTTGGCACTTGCTTATACAAGAGTGCAAGCTCCTTGTTCACCAGATCACTCCTAGGGGGGATTTGTTGATATATTTAGGTAATGATATGTGTGAACACACTAGGACTGCTAGGGCACTTTTTTCCCTCTTTAGGAGGTTTTTTCCCCCTGGCTTGTATATATGCCTATCGCCCTAATGGGTTACTTATCTTTGTACATTCTAGTGGTAATATATTCAGTGTTGTGTGTTGCGCTCCAAGCTTCTTCTTCTTCCTTGTACTATTCGCGCGCTTCTGCAAACCTCAAACTCTGACACAAACATGCCATTATCCCTCACATTTGCTCGTGCAAAATAGCAAAACATGCTTAGGATACTCTTACAACACTATACCATGATAGAAATGAGGCTCATGTTGCTTAGCTCCCAAATCAAGTGGAGAGTGAACATATGAATGAAGGAGATTCAATGGATAATTTTTTGATAAAGATCAAAGATTTGAAGGAGAAGCTGATTTTTGTTGATGAAATCTTACTAGATAGCTCACTTGTCCAGACTGTCCTTAATGGTCTTCATGATTCATATGAGAGTTTTGCTTCTACTCTTCGGTTGATGAGAGGCAATCCAAATGCCTTAACATCTGAAGGGTAAATCTCTATTTTGTTGTAATAATAAGAGTCTAGGTAGAACAGGTCAATTATGCATGTTGTAGATCAAGCTTTCTTAGTTGGTGAGAAGGTCAAAGCTAATTGGCCTCATCTACTAGTAAGCAAAAATCTACTAATGTTGCACAATAAAATAAGAACATAGCAATGACAAGAAAACAAAAAAGAAAAAATAGTTTTGCAAGTATTGTAATGCAAATGATGATATCATAGAGAGATCTCTAAAATTGGTTGCAAAAAAGAAAGAGGTTAGAATGGTTGTTGTAATATGTACAATGATAAGTCACTCCTTAAGGTTATCGGCATATATACAAGCCAGGGGAAAAAACCTCCTAAAGAGGAAAAAAAAATACCCTAGGAGTCCTAAGTGTGTTCACACACATCAATACCTAAATATATCAACAAATCACCCTTGGTAGTGATCCAATGAACAAGGAGTTGGCACTCGCATATAAGGAAGTGCCAAGCTACGTGAAAAGAGATCAATCCACAAAAGGAACTAAGGCCAAAGCTTCAAACTTCTCTTGAGGTAGAGCCTTTGTGAAAAGATCTGCATTGTTATCCTATGTGGGCAACATATGCTAAACTGATCTCTCCAACAAAGAACCTCTCCCTGATATAATGATAATGCATCTCAATGTTTTTTTTACGAGCATGGAACACAAGGTTCCTTGCAACTCCCAATGCACTTTGGTTGTTAGTGAAGATGGTGGTGGCAGAAGATTGACCAACACCCAAATTAGCCAAAAGCCATTTGAGCCACACACACTCAATAGTCGCTGTGAAAGATGCCCTATACTCAGCCACACAACTAGAAGTGGCCACAATAGGCTTCTTTTGCTCAACCAAGATATGCATGAGCTACCAAGCATGAAGCAAAAACCACTAGTGGTTACATGAGTGTCATAGAAACCAAGCTAGTCACATTTAGAAAAAGCCTATAAATCTAGCGGTATTGATCCCCCTTGGGATAAAACAATCCAAGTAGTCAGGTGCCTGACACTTGGGCAATGCATAAACCTGCTCATCTAAGAGATAGCAAACTAAATATCAGACCAAGTTATGCATAAGTAAAACAATCATCCAATAGACTGTTGACAGACAACAACATCAAATGCATCTCCAACATCATGAAGACTCAAACATAAATCTATTTGCATAAGAGTTGCAACAGGTTTGCAATCTTCAAGGCCAAAACATTGCAATAATGTTTCAATATATTCTGCTTGACATATCTATTCCACCATCAACTTGCATAAAGTACATGCCCAAATAATGATGCAAATGCCCCAAATCAAACATCTCAAAAGAGGCATGCAAATGAGCTTTACAATCAACAATATGCTTCTTATTAGGAACAGTGAGCAGCTTGTCATCATCATAGACAACAATGATCAAAAGCACAAAATTTGCATGCTTAAAATATAAGGTGCTCTCAATTAGATTGTTATCAAACCCATGTGCAATCAAGTAGCCATATCTCTTCATACCAAGCACGTGGTGCTTGCTTCAAACCATATTTTTGGGTGTGTGTAGAAGTGCGAGAGACACACGAGAAGCACACACAAAGAGCACAAACGAAGCAAGGCACACACAGAAGACGATGGTTGGAATAGCTCTCTCTATTGATGATGAATTGAAATGAAGTAAGAGCTGAATAATATCCCTAAGTACAAAGTACCACCACATATGAGTGAATCATGTATGTGGTAACATGGGGAAAAAACCTCTAGCTAGCACTAGAGTAAAAAGTGCCCATGTATAGGGAAAAGGTTCACATCAAAGCTACTCGAGGAACACATAAGTGTATCAAACCCCTTGCATGATGCAATTGTTTGTCCCAATCTGACCTTCCACTATTGACTATCTTTGTCAATACGATGCATAACACCTTATTGGAACTTTTTGCTTGACCATTAGCTTGAGGATGATACGGGGTTGATTTTTTATGGATCACTAAGAACTCGTTCATTAAAGACTTTATTACTTCATTAATGAAATGCGTTTCTCTATCACTCACTATTTCTATAGGTAGTCCAAAGCGAGTGAAAATATGCTCAAAAAGGAACTTAGCGATGGTTTGAGCATCGTTTTTTCTAGTAGCCTTTGCCTCTACCCATTTAGTCAGGTAATCCGTTGCTACTATTATGTATTCTGCATGTGATCCTTTGGCTAATGAGTTAATGGGTCATATGAAATCAATATCCCATTTGGAGAAAGCTCTCGTGCAAACCATGGGTCTCAATGGCATATCATCCCATTGAATCGGATATTTGGCTCTTTGGCAAGTTTCGCAACTTTGTACATAGGTGTCCGCATCCATATGTAGAGTTGGCCACCACAAGCCCCCAAAGAGGATCATGTTTATAGTTCTTTCAGCTAAGAAATGTCCTCCTGTTGCACCTGCATGTGCCACATCTCTAATAAGGGTAGGTACTCTCCTTCATGTACACATGGCCGTAGGTGATTGTCTTTTCCTCTCTTGAATAATTGTTTTCCCATGATAACGTAGTCCTTACTCATTTCTTCTAGGGATCGTTTCCTTGCTAAGCTAATTCATTCCTCATGTTCTTATGTCTTTAGGAATTTCACCAATGTCTTACTCCAGTTGGGTGCTATTGTCGAGAAAGGTAAAGATGTATGATCATCTGGAGTGGTTTCTTGACATTCCGTGCAACCACTGACATATTCATGGACATCCTTAGGCATATCTGGCCAGTATACTCCGAGCCGTTTCAATTCTGTTAGAGTTCCATGAGTTCCTTTGTGCATTCTCCATTTGTTTATGTGAGCTTGTTTAATTAGGTTCTTTTGCTCATCCTCCTCTACACATCTCGACAATATGCCATTGGATTCCTTATGATACACACTTCCTTCTACAATGTGTAAGTTACGTGATTGTAGGATTTCTTTCTTTCTCTCCTAATTAATTGAATGTTGTGGTCCATGAGTGAGTATTGGAATCAGCTTTTCTGCCCACTTCGGACACACTTCCAGTTTGAACAGGTAAGTGTCTGGCAAATCGTCTGGAACTCCGCTTGGTGGTTCTCCATGTGTTAGCCTAGAGAAATGATCTGCCCTTACATGGGTATTTCCTTTCTTCACAATAACTTCAAAATCGAATTCCATTAATAATAGAAACCATCTCACAAGCCTTCCCGTGTTACAAGGCTTATTCACTAGGTACAATAAGGCTTGATGATTTGAAGAATTTGAACTTATTGGCTACGAGATAATGTCTGAATTTCTTTATAGCGTATGCCATCCCTAATCCCTCTTGCTCTGTAGTTGTATAGTTTCTTTCGGCTTGATTCAGTTGTCTACTTGTATAGGCAATTGGATGATCCAATTTTTCTTTGTCCGCTGGTTGAGCTAAGATGCATCCTATTGCGTAATTGGAAGTGTCCACATGAATATGAAAAGGCTTGTTCCAATTGGGTGTTTTCAAAATTGGGTCCGGGCCTTCAGTGTCGCTTACAAGACTGCCATTGGAACTACCCCATTTGGACACGAATTACCCAAGCAACTAGACCAAATTGAGAAGCTACATGAGACTAGGATACAAGCTATTGCTGGAATTTATGCAGCCAAGAGAAGACAAAAGGCATCTTATGATGCGCACATCAAAGACAAAGGACTAAAACAAGGAGATTTAGTGCTGGTCTACACCTTGAAGCAACATGCCAAGAAGTTACAAAGACACGGATATGGACCCCTAATAATCAATAGGATCTCAACGAGTGGAGCGGTTAATCTAGCTACTCTGGATGGAGATGTTCTTCCTAATTACATAAGTGGATGTTGAGTAAAACGTTACATGGAGCCATTGACGGACCACATGCTAGCATGACTTGTAGGTGCACAAAATAGGAAAAGAGAGGAAGAGAGGATTAGAGAGGAGGCCAGGGAAGAAGCCCTAGAGCATATCAAGAAACGAAAAGAATGGATAAGGCAAAGGGATGAACGGTATCTACAAGGAGAAGAGCCTATTCCCATGGCTAACTATCAAGTTCACAAGCCCAACATGAACAACCTCAGTATATCCCAACCTTACTTAAATCTGGGAATCGGATCCATAGAATACCAGCTAATAGATGCCTTGATAGACTCGGGTGCAGCACTCAGTTGCATACAAAGGACAGTCATTACTCATCTTCAAACAAATATGACACCTACCAAAGCTCACATGATAGGTGTGGGAGGTCAAGTCATAGAATGTATCGGAGAAGCTACAATATCCCTCCACCTAGGAAACTCCACTATGGAACAACAAGTCTTAGTGTGTAAAGACGAGGATAATAGAGAACCTAATCGTAGGGCAAGATTGGATCATCGAATATGAGGTGAGCATCCACCTAGCTCAAGGGTACATTTTGGCCAAAATAGGGCACAAGGAAATCTTTAGTCTATTCGAAGAGAAACCCTCTCATAGACAGGACTTCATCAAGAGTGAGAAATCAAGCCTAAAAAAGGACATAGAGAATGACTCCATCACAAACCAACCAGAAGAAGGTCCGACGGAAGAAAGGACTTCAAGTCCCAATGCACCAGAGGAGAAAGTGGATTCGTCCCACATGAATGGTGAAACACAGAGAAACGAGGAGCACACTACTCCTAAAGTCATCTAAAACAAAGGGAGATCGCCAATATGGAAATCCACTGTCAGATTCTCGCAATCGGGAAGTACCAATCTAAAATGGGTTCACAAGGATCGAGTGAAGGAAGCGACAAAGTCAATATCAATACCGGTCACTCATTGGCAGGAGGTCACAAATAACAAAGGATCCTCTTCATTACATACAGGACCGAAGAGACTTCTCCAAGTATGGCTTCCAAAGTCATTAGTAGCAGCTCGGAAAACACGACAACAAATATGGATTTTTAAGCCAAACAAGACTAACCAAAGGTACCGGAAAAGCAGGACCCCAACCAATCAGCCTTCAAAAGAGAAAGAGACTAGAACGGGAACTCGACACAATAGAGAGAGGATGGGGCCTTCCACTTTAACTACAAAATGGATGTGGAGACCCAAGAGGCAGCAAGAACAAGAACAACAGAACCAAAAAGATTCCAATTGCACACATGAAGCTTCGAATGCACCTAAAGTATGCATGACAGGGTCACAATACAAGGCCATGCATTCGGCACGTGATGCACGTAACAAAATTAGTGGTGCACATTCCCCACCTGGGAATAGGTCGTAGATTCTACTTCCATAAGAATGGACCTACTATGTAAATAAATAAATGCTTCGGCTACACTAATTCTTGTTTTCTTTCAGGAGTGAAAATTAAAAAAATATCCGGTAAGAGATCTTACTTATACATGCAAGGGGGACGGAGTGACGCAACGAACGAGATGTCACTGCAACACACATCACTAAAGACTTGTTTTCAATGGAAGCTAATTCTCTTTTCATTACGAGTGTAGATGGCTTCCAAGGACTCTAAAGCGACCATTCAAGAGGAATTACTAGAATTCCCTCTGCAAAGTGTGACTAAAGCAAAAGGTCATTGGTTTAGAGAAGATCAACCAGCAGGGGATTACTTGTTCCTAGTGACCATCAAAATTATGCATATGGATCATCAGTTCCCTGTGATGTCCCAAGACTTTAAAGTGGTGCATGAACTTCCATCGACCATAGACATTATGAAGAAAGTGGGCATTCACTAGTACTTTGAATTAACAATATACAAACCTGATTTTCAAAGGTGCACACAAGTTATGAACACCTTATAGCCTGCATTGCATGATCCATTGGTACCGGAGGCTAGAGTCTTGGATGCAGTCGGTGAATGGGTCATCATACAATTCACACATGACCTAATCAAGGAAGCTTTTGGATGGGAGAAGGATGGGAATATGATATTGAAAGAGGAAATTCGAGGAGCAAAGACCCGGACTTTCACTGACATTAATCGCATCGATATCGAGGAAGAAGTAAGACTCATCCATCAACACTTTTGCTTTCCCAACATGCACATGTATAGTGCCCCACAAAAGACCATTGTACAAATGTTGTCACATGCTATAAAACAAATTGGAAATCAAGACAATATGACTCCATACATTCAAGAATGGCTATTCGAGGCAAAGAAGCAGGGGAATCACAGGAAGTTTTTAAATGGGGTGTTGCCTTGACTATGTTGATATATCATGCCTTAGGCATTAGAGAGAATTTGCAAGAGATGCCGTCATCGGAAGCAATGGCCAAGTATGCCAAGATTGCGACAGTTCCTAGAAAAAAGAAAGGGGTCAAGATCATTGAGGAGGCAGGAACAAGCTCCCAACCTAGAATGAGAGGTACCAAGAGGCTAAGGGAAATGATGCAAGCAGAAGCAGAGGTGCCAGCTACAAAGAGGGCACACGTATTTCCAAGAACGCGACTTGAAAACCCTCCCATTACGGAAGAAGAATTGACAAGAGCAATGGAAGCCACCCATCAATATACCAAAGGACAAATAAACCTCTCAGTGCAAGGGCACCACTACCAACAAGCCCATCAAGACTCGGAACAAAGGAAGAGGCTTTCCAAGGTCCACAGATACAGAGAATTGGGATTAATAAACTCATGCTCGTCATCAGATGCACAAGAAGAACTAGAAACCTCCATGTTGAATGTAGACATTCGAAGTGATTCCAAGGATGATGGACAATGGGAAGAGTTAAATCAAGTGAACGAGGATGAAGACATGGAAGGAACGAAGGCAGATCAAGCGCCAAGAAACTCCGGCAAAGACGTGACAAGGAAAAAAGCTTCCCAAGAAAGGGTACATGTTATTAAATTGCATGAAGCATCTAATATTCAAATCCAAGAGACTCTGCTTGCGGGAGAGGTCCTATTCAAGAACCCTAATGAAGAACAAGTGGAAAATCTAGTTGAAGAATCAAAACCCTTTACACCAATAAGGGTAGTGGCAGAACCATCTCCCATGGATGTCACATTTCAAGGAAGTGCCACGAAGACTGTTGATAAGGAAGAAGAAAGAAAAGAACACGAAGTACATCTCCAAATCAGGCAACCACATAACGAGACCATACACGTGGAGCAAGGAAAGGATGTACGAACAGGGGAAGTTCCAAATATTCCCAAGACATGGTTAAATGTGGATGTCGCTTAGCTCAAGCTAGTAGTCCAACAGATGATACAGTCTGCTATGGACACTCAACAACTCATGCTTGAGGCTGATGCTAATTATGACAAAGTGATGCAGGAAAAGAATCAATTTCAAGGCCCAATTGATTCAATCACAAAAGAGAATAGTAGAGAAAGAAGTAGAAATACATGAAACCAAGCATCAATGCAACTCACAAGAAATGGAAAATCAGAAGCGAAAGGAACAATTGCAAGAACTACAGAGCAAATATGAAGCTAGCGAGGTCAAGAAGGCACGAATGAACGCTAGAAGCAAAATCCTTGAATCACAAATTAAAGTATATATGGACGAAGCAGACAACCTCCGTAACAGGAACAAGGAGCTAATGACAACACTGTTATGCAATCAACCGATAGAAGCTCCTGAAGTGAAAGAGAAAGACACAAAACCACTCGAAGAACGAATAGCAGCGTATGAATATCAGCTGAAGAAAGAACATGCTATCATAGCAGAATGGGAGAAACGATATATGGAGGACACTAATGCACTTAGGAAGAAGTCGAAAATGGCAGAAAATCAATATATCGTACAATGCAAAGAAGATGTTGATCAAGTCGCTGCTATAGGAGAAGAACTCTTGAAGAACAAAGAAGCAACCAGAAGAGCCACAGAAGAAATCAAAGAAAAGGACTATTTAATCAAGCAATTATAGGATCAACTAGCACAGAAGGTAAGAGAGGGGACACGAGTAGTTCCACACTCTGCAATTATAGGATCAACTAGCACAGAAGGTAAGAGAGGGGACACCAGTAGTTCCACACTCTGCAGCAACTGCTAAGGAGATTGAGGTATGTCCTCTTTCTCCCCCCCTTACATTATTCACCGATAAGGGAGGAAACGGACATCCACATTGAAAGACACTATCGGGATATTGCAGAACTAAGCCGACAAGAGCGAGCACTACTGGTGTCCCAACGTACCGAAGATTTTGAAGATCAAGTAGTCAAGTTCATGAAGGAAGCAAAGATTGAAAGCAAAAATCTGTAACATGTATTGAAACCTTTCAATGTACCATATGGATTACTTAACGAGCAAACACGGCAGTATATAAAGTCCACAACAAATAAAGAGCCAGAAAGCAACCTCCAGTTTAGCATGCAAACATTCACCTACACACAAGAGGAATTTTACAAAGCGGATCCTATATGGAGGAGAAAATTTTTGGAGAAGAATCCTACGCTACGGGTACAATGGGAATCATCACCATACATACTTCAAGTCAATCCATCTTTTTGGCTGGTACCAAGAAGACGCTCCTGGATGCAATTTTGGGAAGGCCAATGCCAGAGAAGCATAAATAATCAGTGGCTCAACTATCCATTACTGCCTAGCCCACCTCATGATTATCTACCGACCGAAGAATACATGATCAAAACCATCAAATTTTGGATCGCTCGATATGCAACTATACCTCATCTAGCTATCAAAATGACTAATAAGATCTTGAGTATGTTAATTACTATCATCAAGGTGTTTCAATATGCCCAATACACATTTTTGAATTTCATCGGGATTAATCAGGGATCAAATGCCCTTATTTTTTATCTATCAACTATACCTAGAAGATTAATGCTCATGACCATATACTCACGGCTAATGTTTTTGCCAAGTACTTATATGCAGACTTTGAAGAGGCATTTTTCACAGGATTTTTTGAATTAGATTCAAAAATTTTTGTAAAAATGTCTTCGAATCTTAATGACAGACTGGTGGACTATGAATTAAGTTTCTTTGCTGATCATAGACAGGCACAAGAGGATGGGGTAAAATCAAGCCAATGGAAAGAATTAATGCTATGTCAAGCCAATTTGCTTAATCAGAGAGAGCGGAAAGTCATACAAACGTATTCACGTCGCCACAAAAAGCCTATCGGGGATGACAGAGTTCAGGAGGAGGGACGAGTGGAAGGGGAATCGAGCCAAAGAAGATTCAAGAACATGACCTTTAAAACGTAATGCTGACTTAAAAGAGAGTAAAGGTCAGCAAAGTAAGGTGTGTGGTGGAAGAAAGTAAACAGGCTCCAAGCAATACAACAGGGTCAGATGTGTGAAGACAAAGACAAATCAGAAGACCAAAAGTTAGAAAGGGGAGAGGTTGAGAAGTTGAAGAGAGTGACTAAGAAAATCACATTCTTAGCCACTGATGGCGTGCGTGGCAGCCCGATTTAATGAAGCAACCCAGATTTATGAATGTATGGAATACCAAGGGGATTATAGAAGCAAAGGACTAGTTTCGGATAAAGTAACAAATTCTTTGGTAGTCCTTATTGTTTCTTCGATCACTGGGTGCGTGTATTCAGGAGCCATAGACAAGCTATAGACGAAAAGCAAAGCTTGTCAAGGGACGACAAAGACAAAGAGGGGGAGAGTGTTGTAGAGCAAAGAGGCATAAAAGAGGAGCCCTAAAATTTTCAAATTAATGGGCATATTGTTCTTCTTCAAAATCCTAGAAAACTCCCTCAAAGCTATGTAAATGCACTAGAGGAGTCCTTTAGATGCATAAACCCAACTCTTTGTAACATATTTCTTGTAAAATAATAGGAAATTAGAGATTTGACAATAAAATGCCGGTCACTTGTGCGAAAGGACTATTTTTAGGGCACATGTATATAAGTCACTTTGTGACTATTTGTGAAGAGGAGAGCTCAGAAATTTTGAATTTTCTTCTTTCCTATAGATTTTCATCTTCTCTATGATCTTTTGTGTATGTGTGAAGCTTGGAATGTGTGTGTAGGACTGTTCTCTACCCCCCCCCCCCATCACTTTTGAACTATTGTAGTGTGTGTGTGAGCAAGTACGAGTTGTGGAGTGAGTGTAGGTGTTTCCCACCATTCACTATTTTGGCCATAACTTGAAGAATGGTTGTCATATTCGAGTGAGAATACCACTAATAGATGTGTCTTGTCGAGAGCTTCGAAATGAACCCACTATTGCCCATAATCGGAGTTTCGAGCTCGGAGACACAATTCGAATTTGTGTTTACTACTATAAGTGGTATGGCGGCAGATTCTTTCAGAGATCAAGTGAGTTGGAGAGGTAATTTAGTCTTTTCTCTTGCATTTTAGTTGAACCCCTTCATTTTCCATCACGTGTGCACATGTCCTCATACATTTGGTTAGGTCAGTTCTTCGGATTGATAATTAAGCGTGTGTAAATCCACCACTATACGTACTTGTGTGGAAAATGAGATTTAGTCTCTTTGACACAAGTCCCTAAGACCTTGTGACTTAGGTACACACACACACTTTGTTTTCATGCCCTTTCTACACAAAACCACAGGGTTGAAAAACATACACTTGTTCATGCAAGTCACCATTAAAAAATGCAGTTTTAATGTCCAACTAATGTATGTTGTAACCATGATGGGCTTCAAGTGCACAAATGCTACGAACAAGTAGTCATTTGGCATGTAGGAGCAAAGGTCTCATCAAAATCAATGCCTCTTTCCTTAGCATAACCCTTTGCAACAAGCCTAGCCTTATACCTGTCAATTGTTCGATTAGGCTTACTCTTAAGCTTGTACACCCACTTAGTGCCAATGGCCTTCTTGCGAGGAGGCAACTCGCATAAAGACTAGGTACAAATTTTCACAATAGCATCATATTCTGATTGCATAGTATCCATCCAACTTTCAAAATTTTGTGCTTCATCAAATGAAATAGGCTCATTATGATCACAAAGACTAAAAGTAGTCATAGCATAGCAATCTGATGAAAAAGAAGTACTATGAGAGCCTGAACAAGTATGATATGGTAGAGGTGCATCTAATTTGCTATCTTCCAAAGTCTGCACCAGCCATTTAGGCATAGTCTTTGCCTCCTCTATATCAGCTCTCTCATAAAAAAGTGCATCATGTAAATTTGCATAAAAAAATGGAATGATTTGCATCATCATGTGAAACCTATAAAGGTTGAGAAATCACATCATTTGGACAAGCACTACACTATCCAACTATAAAAAGAGGTAGCAAAGTGTCATACATATCTTTGGAGCTAATTGATGTCCCCTTAGTACATGAAAGTAATGGTTGAATTGCATCTCCCACAAAAACAACATTATCACTAACGAAAATGCATTTATTTTGTGGATGATACAGATGATCGCCTTTGCTTTCATAACTGTCCCTAATAGAAATACATTTCACTACGTTATTATCCAATTTCCTACATTGTTCATGCACTAATGCATGTGCGAGACAACCAAAGACATGCAGATGAGTCACAGATGGCTTGCGACCATGCCAAGCCTCACATGGAGTGATAGACTACAATGCTTGAATGGAACATCTGTTAAGTACATGTGCTACACACATAACAAGCTCAAGCTAGAAACTTTGTGGTAAATCTTGACTCTTGACCATGCACCTCGTCATCTCCATAAGTGATGTGTTCCTCCCTTTAGCAACTCCATTCTCTTGAGGTGTATATGACATTGTACACTGATTTAATCTATGAATCTCTCTTGAGCATAACCTTTTGCAACAACCCTAACTTTATACCTCTCAATTGTTCCATCAGGCTTACACTCCAGCTTGTACACCCATTTAGTGACAATAGCCTTCTTGCGTGGACGCAAATCACATAAAGGCTAAGTTCCATTCTTCATAATAAACATCTAGTTTTTGGAATTTTGTGTTTCATCAAAAGAAACATGTTCATTCTCATCACAAATACTAGAGGTAGCCATAGCATAGCAATTTAATGCAAAAGAAGCACTATGAAAGCTTGAACGAGTACCATATGACAAAGGTACATCTAATTTGTTATCTTGCAAAGTGTACAACATCCATTTAAGCATAGTTTTTACCTCCTCTATACGATCCCTCTCATCAACAAGTGCATCATGTAAATCTGCATAAAAAATGGAATGATCTGCATCATTATGTGAAACCTGTAAAGGTTGTGAAATTGCCCCATTTGGAGTAGCACTTGACTGTACACCTATAAAAAGAGGCAAAAAAGTGTGATGTACACATCTTTGGAGCTAAATGATAGCTCCTTAGTACATGAAAGTAATGGCTGACTTGCATCTTCCACAAAAGCAAAATCATGACTAACTAAAAATGTGTTTATTTTGTGGATGATATAGATGATATCCTTTGCTTTCAAAACTACACCCAACAAAAATACATTTTAATATGTTATCATCCAATTTTCTACATTGTTGTTCATGCACTAATGCATATGTACAACGAAAGACACACAGATGAGCAATAGATGGCTTGCAACCATGCCAAGCCTCATATGGAGTGATGGATTGTAGTGCTTTGGTGGGATACTTGTTAAGTACATTTGTTGCACACATAATAGCCCCAAGCTAGAAGCTATGTGGTAAAGCCTGAATTTTGACCATACACCTTGCCATCTCCATGAGAGAAATGTTCTTTCTTTCAACAAGTCCATTCTGTTGAGGTGTATACGACACTATACATTGATGTTTTATCCCAAGTTGAGCAAGAAATGCATTGTAATCAAAAGACGGGTATTTCCCCTTGTAAGAATGGAGGGTGCGCATTTTACATGCTGACCAATTTTCAACCAAAACTAGAAACTGTTTGAAGCACATAAACACTTTGAACTTTGCTTTCAATGGATACACCCATGCATGCCTAGAAAAATCATCAATAAAAGTCATGAAGTAAAGATAGTTCCCAAAATAAGGTGTCTATATAGAACCAGAGACATCACTATGGAGACGCTTCAATTTCTAAGTAGCTCGTGCTGAATCATCTTTTGCGAAGGAGGAATATTGAATTTTGCCCAAAATATAGCCCCAACAGACATGTTTACCACGTGCTTCAAGTTTGGGCAAAGAGGGCACCATTTCATATTTTTGCAGGCATAGAAAACTAGCAAAACTCAAAGGACTGAAGCGTGCATGCCATAGCTTTGCATTTGAGATAGCTTGAGAATCTTGAACTGCATATGCTAATTCATTCAAAGATTTTGCATAGTCTATGAGCTTATAGATTCCGTGACATAAAATGCCAGACGCAATAATAACATCTCCATTTGTTAGATCATGAATTGTATATCTATCATCAACAAATTTGACAACCAAGCTGATCTTGGCTAATACTGAAACTGACAACAAATCTTTCTTAATCTGTGGTACAAACAAAGCATCTAAAAATGTGAAAGAACTACCATTAGTACTAGTCAGAATGATCTTACCAAGTCCCATTATAGGACAAGAGGAGTTGTTAGTGCAAGTGACAATATTCCTTGTAGAGGAAGGCTCAAGTGAACTAAAGAAACTCTACTATGAGGTAATATGTTTGGTTACCCCAGTGTCAAAGTATCAAACATCTGAGTTTACTACAAACATACACTGTTCATGAGAAGATGGGTCATAGCTATAAACAGTAGTAAATGCCCATTCTTCATTCTGCACAAGATTAGCAAAAACTGTTTTAGGTGTAGAGGCCTCTGCAACAACCATTCAAACCATCTCTTTTCTTTGTCTCTTTTGCAACCAATTTCGGACAACTCTTTATGACATGATCATTTCCTTTATAGTATTTGGAGAACGAGTTTTGTCTTTTTGTTTTCTTTTTGCCTTTTTCTTCCCTTTTTTACTATGCAAAATTAACAAATGTATGCTTACTAGTAGATGAGCTCCATTTACCTTTGCTCTTCTAACTAGCTAAGAGAGCTTGATGTGCAACATGCATAATGGATCTGTTCTATCTAAAATCATCTTCTTGCAATCAAACAGAGACCAACTCCTCAAATGTTAAGGCATTTGGATTGCCTTTCATGATCAAAGGAAGAGTAGAAGCAAAACTCTCATATGAATCAAGAAGACCATTAAGAAGGGTTTGCACAAGTGAGCTATTTGGTAAGACTTAATCTGTAGAAATCAACTTCTCTTTCAAATCTTTGATCTTTTTCAAAAAACTATCCATTGAATCTCCTTTATTTATATGCTAACTCTCCTCTGTTTTCATAGTAATCAACATGAGCCTCATTTCTTGCCTCATATAAAGCAATAAGTGTATCCCAAGCATCCCTTTCTGCTTTTGCACGAGTGAATACGAGGGATAATGGCATGTTTGATAGACAAAGCTATCAATGCATGTGCCTGAGCATCTCTGCCATCCCATAGAAGTTGCTCTGTAATAGGTGCAATAGGAAATGTAGCATGGACAGGAGTTTGAAGATCTTCCTCTTCAATGCCATCTGCATCACCTTCAATGACCATATTTGTAGGTGTAGAAGGTTATTTTTCAATGCCCTGCACAATATTCTACACTCCTTTTATGACCAATACATGACACATCATATATGCCCATAATGGGTAATTGGTACCATCCAACTTATCCTCAACATCCAACATACAGATTACATCATTACTTTTAGCCATGGCCAACGAATAAAGTACCCTAATGGAGACAAATCACCATCCTTCAAAAATTTGAATAGAACTACCTTTTGAGCTATACTAAACCTATAGCAGACTTTGTGTATATATGTTTTACACAAAAGGACAAAATTGTTTGCACATGCACTACAATAGTGTGGTCGCAGGTTGAAACAAGCTCATATCAAAATTTTGACACCACACAACAAAGTTGTTTTCAAGTCCTAATCACCTTGAGTATGCTCACCAATTTTTGTGCGATTTTGAATCTCTGATAGGAGGGGTGTCAACAATGCCCTAGATGAAGCAGTGACCTCCTTTGATACCATTGTTGCAGTTTGAGGTTTGTGAAAGCATGTGAATAGCACAAGGAAGAAGAAGAAGCTTGGAGAGCGACACACAATATAGATTGTATTACTAAGTGAATGTACAAAGATAAGTAATGCATTAAGGTTATAGGCATACATACAAGTCGAGGGGGGGAAAATGCCCTGCCAATCCTAAGTGTGTTCACACACATCACTACCAAAATATATGAACACCTAACCCTAATGAGTCACTTATTTTTCTACATTTACTTGGTAATACATTCTGTATTGTGTTGTGCTCCAAACTTCTTTCTCTTCCTTATGTTGTTTGTGTGCTTTTGTAGACCTCCATCTCCAATAATTGGTAATAGAGGAGGTCTTCACTTCATCTAGGGCTTCATCGACACCCCTCTAATAATAATCTCAAAATTGCATGAATATTGATGAGCATACTCGAGGCAATCATGAGTTCAGAATAGCTTCACTTTGTGGCATTGAGATTTTGATATGAGCTTGTTTTGGCCTCAAGGCACTATCATAGTGATTGTGCAAGCAATTTATCCTTTCATTCCAAACATATATATAAGTTTTGTTTTGCAAATACAAGAGGCTCAAAGTATGTTATAGGTTTAACAGATCTCAACATGCTATTTTTTTCAAATTTTTTAGATACAATCATTTTTTTGTATTAGGGTATTTAGTCACTCATCATGGCTAAAAGCAATGATGTATTTGTATGTTGGTTGTTGAGGATAAGTTGGATGGCATTACACTTACAAATATTATTATTGAAGGTGATGCAGAAAGGGCATGAAAACAAAGTGTGAAGACTGAAAAAGGCATTATATGGTTTGAAGCAAGCACATGCTTGGTATGAAAAGATAAATGCCTACTTGATTGCACATGGTTTTGAGAATAGTCCAATTGAGAGCACCTTATATGTTAAGAGTGAAAATGATGTGGTCTTGATTATTGTTGTCTATGTTGATGACATGCTCCTCACTGGTTCTAATGAGGAGCATATTGATGATTTTAAGGCTCATTTGCATGCCTCTTTTCAGGTGTCATATTTGGGGCATTTGCATCATTATTTGGGCGATCATTTTGTGCAAGTTCATGCTGGAATAACTGTGTGTCAAACAAAATATATTCACACATTATTGCAATGTTTTGGCCTTGAAGACTACAAACCTATTGCCACTCCTATGGAAACAGGTTTATGGTTGAGTCATCATGGTGCTAGAGATGCATTTGATGTTGCCCTCTATGAGCAAGTTGTTGGATGCTTTATTTTCTTATGCATAACACATCTCAATATTTAGTTTGTTGTCTCTCTTATGAGTAGGTTTATGCATTGCCCAAGTATCAAGCATTGATAGCAACTTAAGCGCGTCTTTCGCCACTTGTGGTACCCAACTACTTGGATTGTTTTATCCCAAAATGGGATCACTACCACCAGATTTACATGCTTTTTTTTTTACTTTTACTAGGCTTGTTGCTATGACACTCGTGTTTCCAATAGTGGTTTTTCCTTCATGCTTGGTAGCTCATGCATATCTTGGTTGAGTCAGAAGCACCCTACTATGGTGAGTTCTAGTTGTGCGATTGATATAGGATAGGTGAAGGTGGTGGCAAAAGATTAACCAACATCCAAATCAACCAAAAGGCATCTTAGCCACACACACCCAACAATCCTTATGAAAGCTTCCCTATACTCATCCTCACAATTAGAAGTGGCCATAGTAGGTTACTTCTTGCTTAACCAAGATATGCATGAGCTACCAAGCATGAAGCAAAAACCACTAGTGGACACATGAGTGTCATAGCAACTAGCCTAGTATTGTTCTCAAAACCATGTGCAATCAAGTAGGCATGTATCTTTTGATACCAAGCATGTGGTGCTTTCTTCAAACCATTTAATGCCTTTTTCAACATCCACACTTTGTTTTCATGCCCTTTCTACACAAAATTATGAGGTTAAAATACATACACTTCTTCATGTAAGTCACCACTCAAAAATGCCATTTTTATGTCCAACATATGTACATTCCTATTGATATATTTAGGTAGTGATGTGTGTGAACACACTAGGACTGCCATGGCACTTTTTTCCCTCTTTAGGAGGTTTTTTTCCCCGGCTTGTATATGCCTATAACCCTAATGGGTCATTTATCTTTGTACATTCTCTTGGTAATACATTCAGTATTGTGTGTTGTGCTCCAAGCTTCTTCTTCTTTCTTGTGTTATTTGCGTGCTTTTGCAGACCTCAAACTCCATCAATTGGTATCAAAGTAGGTCACCACTTCACATAGGGCCTCGGAACACCCCTCCACTCATAGTCTCATAATCGCATGAAAGTTGGTGTCAAAATCACGATCTGAGTTCCTTCCGGCCTCTAAACGCACTATTGCAATGCTTGTGCATGCATTTTCATCTTTTTTGTGCCAAATATATACATGTTTCTTTTTGCCAATATAAGCTCCTTGAAGTCTATTATAGGTTTAGCAAAACTCGACAGGGTAGTTTTGTTCAACTTTTTGAGATATAGTCATTTTTTTGCATCAAGATATTTTAGTGACTAGCCATGGCTAAAAGCAATGATGTATTCCGTATGTTGGTTGTTGAGGATAAGTTGGATGTACCAATTACCCATTATGGGCTTACATGATGTTTCATGTATTGGCTGCAAAAGGATTGTGGAATATTGTGCACGGTGTTGAAAAGCTTCCTATTACATCAGTAAATATAGTTACTGAAGTTGATGCAAATGGTGTTGAAGATAGTGATAGTCTTCAAGTTTCGATTTGTGTTGCGGTTCCTGTTGCACCTACTACATAGAAACTTCATTGGGATGGCATAGATGCTCAGGCACATGCATGGATAGCCTTGTCTGTCAAACGTGCCATTATTCCTCACATTCATTCTTGCAAAACAACAAAGGATGCTTTGGATACACTTAGCACTTTATACCCGGCAAGGAATGAGGCTCGTGTTGCTGACCTTCAAAAATAGTTGAAGAGTGAGCACATGAATGAAGGAGATTCCATGGATAGTTTTTTGACAAAGATCAAAGACTTGAAGGAGCAGTTGATTTCTGTTGATAAGGTCTTGCATGGCAGTTCACTTTTGCACACTGTTCTGAATGGTCTTCCAGATTTATATCAGAGTTTTGCTTCTACTATTCAATTGATGATAAAAGGCAATCCTAATGCTTTAACATTTGAGGAGTTAGTCTATGTTCTATTGCAAGAAGATCAGTATAGGCAGAACATGTCCATTATGCATGTTGCATATCAAGTTTTCTTGGCTAGTCAAAAAGGGCAAAGGTAAATGGACCTCATCTACTAGTAATTAGAAATCTGCTAATTGTGCACAGTGAAAGAAGGATGTCAGAGATGAGAAGAAAACAAAAAATTAGAAATTATTCTACAAATACTATAAACTAAATGATCATGTCATAAAGAGTTGTCCAAAATTGACTGCAAAAGAGGCTGGAATGGTTGTTGCAGAAGCATCTACACACAAATCAGAGTCTACAAATCTTATGCATAATGAAAAATGGATGTTTATTATTGTTTGTAGTTATGATCCATCTTCTCATGAATAGTGTATGTCTACAATAGACTCACATGTTTGGTACTTTGATACTAGGGCAACTAAACATATTCCCTCGTAGTGTAGTTTCTTCATATCACTTAAGCATGCCCCTAAAGGGATAATATCACAGACACCAATAAATCCTCTTATCCTATCATGGGAGTTGGTAAGATCATTCTGACTATTGTTGATGGTATTTCTTTTACATTTTCAAACATTTTATTTGTGCCACGAATCAAGAAAATTCTGTTATCATTTTTGGCATTGGCCAAGATTGGCTTGGTTGTGAAATTGGTTGATAACATATGTATGATTCATAGTCTGTCAAATGGCAATGTCATTATTGCTTCTGACATTTTATGTCATGGACTGTACAAGCTCATAGATTATGGAAAATTTGTGAATTATTGAGCATATGCAATTCAAGATTCTCAGGCTATGTTAGATGCAAAGCTTTGGCGTGCATGCTTTGGTCATCTGAATTTTGCTAGTTTGCTACACCTGCAAGAATCTAAAATGGCATCCTCTCTACCCAAACTTGAGGCACCTGGTAAACATGTCTGTAAAGGCTATATTTTGGTCAAAATGGAGCGTTCCTCTTTCCCAAAGATGGTTGAACATGAGCTACTCATAAATTGTAGCTTGTCCATAGTGATGTTTGTAGTCCTATGCAAACAAATTCTTTTAGGAGTTGTCTTTACTTCGTGACTTTCATTGATCATTTTTCCAAGCATGCATAGGTATATCCATTGAAAGAAAAGTCCAAAGTGTTTATGTGCTTCAAACACTTTCTGGTTTTGGTTAAAAATCTTTCAACATGTAAAATAGGCACCCTCTGTTCTGATGGAGGGGGGAATATATATCTTTTGATTTTAATGCATTTCTAACTGAACATGGGATAAAACATCAGTGTATAGTGTTGTACACACCTCAATAGAACGGAGTTGCAGAAAGGAAGACAAGGTCACTCATGGAGATGGTGGGTGTATGTTCAAGAGTCAAGCTTTACCACATAGTTTCTGGCTTGAGGCAGTTATGTGTGCAACATATGTACTTAATAGGTGTTCCTTTAAAGGCTTGGCATGGTCACAAACCATCTATTGCTCACCTGTGTGCCTTTGGTTGTTTAGCATATGCATTAGTGCCTAAACATCAATGCAAGAAATTGGATGATAAAGTGTGAAATGTATTTGTGTTGTGTATAGTTCTAAAAGCAAAGGCCATCGCCTCTATCATCCACACACTAAACACATTTGGGTCAACTGTGATATTGTTTTTGTGGAAGATGCTATTCAACCATTAATTTCATGTACTAAGGAGACATTAGTTAGCTCCGAAGATTTGTATGATACTTTGCTACCTCTTTTTATAGGTGGATAGTCTAGTGCTAGTCCAAATGAGCCAATTTCTCAACCTTTATAGGTTTCACATGATGATGTAGAACATTCCATTTCTAATGCAAATTTACATGATGCACTTTTGATGAGAGAATTGATATAAAGGAGGCAAAAACTATGCCTAAATGGCTAGTGCAAACTGAAAGAACTTAGAGAAGCTTGTAGGAGGTGGAAAAGTGAGTTATGAGAAGACAAAGTTCGGTCGAGCCAACTGGCACAAGACCAACCCTTGAGCTCATGTAGACTCAAATAGACCTTATAAGCATGCCATATGTGCAATAAAATGCATTATTTACTTTGGAGCATCAAGGAGAAAGAGTCAATACAAAACAGATAGGTTTGTGCATTGACTAGCTCAAAAAACTTATTATCTTTGGATGAGACAATCAACTTCAAATTCTCATAGCAACCAACATGATTACAATTGGAAAAAATCCTTTCAGAGGAGTGATACACCTAGGGCTAAGTGTGTAGAATGGACGAGTACAAAGAATAAGCAAAATATGCTTTCGCAATGAACTTGATGTTGATATATTTAGGTAGTGATGTGTGTGACCGTTGGGGCACTTTTTTCCCCCTTTAGGAGGTTTTTTATCCCTGGCTTGTATATATGCCTATTGTCCTAATGGGCTACTTATCTTTGTACATTCTAGTGGTAATACATTCAGTATTGTGTGTTGTGCTCCCAGCTTCTTCTTCTTCCTTGTGTTGTTTTGCATGCTTCTGCAGACGTCTAACTGCAACAATTGGTATCAGAGCGAGCCACCCGTTCATCTAGGCCGTCATTGACACCCTTCCAATCACAATCTTAGAATCGCATAAAATTTGGTACGCATACTCAATTTGATTAGGACATCAAAACAACTTCGTGTTGTCGTGCCAAAATTGTGATCTGAGCTCGTTTCGGCCTCCGAACACACTATCACAGTGCTTGTGAAGACCTTCTTTTGGGAACTATCTTTACTTTGTAACTTTCATTGATGATTTTTCGAGGCAAGCATGGGCATATCCATCGAAGGCAAAATCCGAAGTGTTTATGTGCTTCAAATAGTTTTTGGTTTTGGCAGAAAATCTGTCAACATGTAAAATGGGCATCCTCCATTCTGATCGAGGGGGGGAATATATGTCTTCTGACTTTAATGCATTTTTGGTTGAATGTGGGATAAAACATCAGTGTACAATGTCGTATACACCTCAACAAAATGGAGTTGTTGAACGGAAGAACAGGTCACTCATAGAGATGGCAAGGTGTATGATCAAGAGTCAAGCTTCACCACATAGTTTAAGGCTTGAGGTTGTCATGTGTGCAATATATCTGCTTAATGGGTGTCCCACTAAAGCACTACAGTCTATCATCCCATATGAGGCTTGGAATGGTTGCAAGCCATCGGTTTCTCATTTGCATGTTTTTGGTTGTTTGGCATATGCATTAGTGCATGAATAACATCATAGGAAATTGGATGACAAAGCAGTGAAATGTATTTTTGTTGGGTACAATCATGAAAGCAAAGGCTATCATCTGTATCACCCATAGACTAAATGCATTTTGGTTAGCCGTGATGTTGTTTTTGTGGAAGATGCTATTCAGCCCTTGTTGGTATATTTAGGTAGTGATGTGTGTGAACACTCTAGGAATGCCCGGGTACTTGTTTCCCTCTTTAGGAGGTTTTTTCCCCAGGCTTGTATATATGCCTATTGCCTTAAAGGGCTACTTATCTTTGTACATTCTCTAGTAATACATTCAATATTGTGAAGCAAAGTTGGCTCACTTTATCCTTTATTTGTATCACACTTGTTAGCTATTATTGAACAACCTAAGGCTTGTATTTGGCATGACTGTTTGGGCCATATATCATGTAGTGGAATGCAAAATCTTTCTCGTTCCAGCTACCTATCTGTGTTATCTTTCTCTAATTTTTCATTTTGTGAACATTATCAAGATGGAAAGCAAACTAGGAATGTGCACAAGTTGCACATTGACTCTTCAATTCAACCTTTAGATCTCGTTCATACAGATGTGTGTGGTCCTATGCCCACAAGGGCATTAGGTGGTTCTCTTTATTTTGTCACTTTCATAGATGATGCTACTAGAAAAGTTAGGGTATATCCTATCAAAGCAAAGGATGAGGTATTCCCTACTTTCATAAAATGGCTTGCTTCAGTTGAGATTGAAAAAGGAACGAAGCTTAAGGCTTTATCTTCAAATAATGGGGGTAAGTATACCTCACATGTGTTGAAATGAAAAAGGACTACCCCTACTCTACAATTAATCACAAAATAAATTAACTATGGAGGAAGGAACAAAAGATATGAAAACATGATGAATATATTAAAATGGAAATGAACTTACAAAGATTGCACTATGAGCATGGTCACTCCGTGAGGAGAGGAAGCACACTCTTGGCAATGAGCTAGAGTGGAATGACTTGTGTGGAGTGAAGGGAGGCCTTGCTTATATGGAGTTTGGGAGAATTCCCTTGCATGTGGGATAAATGCACTTGCATGTATAATCTTGTGCCACTTTCATGCCTTTGGCAATACTAGGTGAAAGGTTAATCACATGAACTGCAGTCAATACTACTTCTGCCCAAAAGCCTTATGAAAGGTTTGCATGAGGTAGCATAGAAACTACTCTATCTTAAATAGTTCTATTCGTCCTTTTAACTACACCATTCTATATTGGGGTATAAGGAGCTATAAACTCTCGATGAATCCCTCGAGACTAACAGAAAAGGATCAATTCATGTTGTTGAGAGTTCCATGCTCCACCCTTTTGTCCAAAGCTAGAGTCATTCACATGCAAGTGCATTTATCCCACATGCAAGGGAATTCTCCCAAACTCCATATAAGCAAGGCCTCCCTTCACTCCACACAAGTCATTCCACTCTAGCTCATTGCCAAGAGTGTGCTTCCTCTCCTCATGGAGTCACCATGCTCATAGTGCAATCTTTGTAAGTTCATTTCCATTTTAATCTATTCATCATGTTTTCATATCTTTTGTTCCTTCCTCCATAGTTAATTTATTTTGTGATTAATTGTAGAGTAGGAGTAGTCCTTTTCATTTCAACATGGTATAAGAGCATAGGTTGTTTTGTTCCTCTCTTTTGTAGAACGTATGGATTTCATTCTTATTTACTGTTTCCTTCATTCCATATTTCATCCTTCTAATAATAATTTTTTTTTTCAACAGTCTTTGTCTCTTCCCTCCCACCCTCCCATCTCTAAAAATCATTAGCAGTTTTACATTTTGGTTTCTGTTGCTTATAATCATCAATTTTGTGATCAATGCATTGTTAGCTCATCATAATTAGCATCATAGAGCATCTTTTATTTTATTATGTAAATTAAAGTGTTCTGAGAACTACCATCTGCAATAAATAGTGCTTCTCAGCACTCGATCAGGATCAAATCAAATAGCACCTCGATGTCGTCCCCTACGTGATGTTCACAACAGGTTGGGCATTTGGTAAGACGGCCAAATACGCACACAGATCAGGGTCTTCATGAGGCACACTATTCTGATCAGCATGAGTGGACGGGACCACTCCTAATCCCTCTAAACCAAGCCATCCAGACACCCGAGGAGAGTGCCATTGTAGGCTTGCATCTCAAGCGATCCTTGCGGGACAAGCTCAAGGCCAAACTACAGGTATTGACTAGTGATTGGCATGAAAAAGATCAAGATTTTGAAGGGTCCAGCTACCAGACAACACGTAAACAAGAGCCCTCATATTCGTATAGGCAACAAGAAAACTAGAACCACCAGCAACGGAGCCCTGCGGCCATGGCTTCCTCGAAGACGAAAATCTATTGACAAAACTGCTTCCACAGGCACGATCTTTGTCTTCCTATGCGAGAACCTCTATCCCCGCACAAATGAAGCTTCGACACTCTTCATTATGCTCTTCGCTAGCATCAAAGCCTCCAATTTCTTCCTTATCGATCGATGCAGTCAAATCAAACTATCAGCTTAAGGCCCGGTGGCGGTAAGGGGCACCCTTTCGGTCCCCAGAGCAGCGCAAGCATCCTAGGCGGCAGCTCCCCTTCTTCCTGACAACAGCATCATTGATCTAAGCTGAAGCCATGGGATTTTGCAGAAGAGGAGGATTGCGCATGACAGAAAGAGAATGGTTGCGGGCAAGACATGATAGGGAGCATCCTGATTTGATGCAAGGATGGCATGAGAATGAGTATCGGGCAGGAGATCAGAAGTGTAGCGGAGCAAATGGATGCCATTTCTTGCAGATAAAGATTGGTGCAATTGTTCCTGCATGTCATATTGAAGCAAGAAGGAGTTAGAAGCTGGCCTACCCTCGTGCGATACTGGAGTATGAACCCAAAATAGCATGGTTGTACAAATTCGAATTAGCTAGATTCATGCATCGATACTATAATTTCATCATCACTTATGTCATAGAAGATTACTTCTAGACGCACACTTGTGGTGCATTGAATCTTCAAAAGATTACAATGTATCTTAAAGTTTCACTTTGTACTAGCGAGGGGCGAACCTAACCTTAAATCAAGAAAGGATCGGAATAACCCATAATACACTAAAAAACATACCATCATATGCATAAAGCCTCATTTTGTATGACTTTTGTCAAGTTCAAGAACATTTATGGCCCATTGTAAAGGGACTAGACACTGCTCTCAAAAAAGAGTAAGACCTTCCCTAAGGCCTGAACACATGGCACTCAAAGCCCACTACAAGGCCAAGCTCAAAATCACCAACAAGGACTAATAAGAGGAGTAAAGGACCAAAGAGGAAGACATCCAAGGATCCCAACAATGGATCACAAGGAAAGAAAACAAAGGTCAAAGGTGGCAAATGGATCAAAAGACACTACCTACCCCATGATGTAAACCCTTGTACATGTCTAGGGATTCCATATGTCCCTAGATCCCATTAAGAATCACTTGGATCCCAAATGTCCAAGTATATGTCTTGGGATCCCATATGTCTCAAGATCCTAGGGATGCCATATGTCCCACACTTGGATGCCATATGTCCAAGTTATGTCCAAGGATCCCATATGTCCTTGGATCCTAAAAAACAAATGGACTAAGTGATCCCATATGTCACCAGTCTCCCATATTAAAAACAAAAGGGTAATCACATGGAGGGGGTGTGTTGCGAATTCCATGCTCCACCCTTTTGTCCAAAGCTAGAGTCACGGATAAGGAAGCCACCATATTATTATCATCTTTGAGTTTTTGGGTGTGAATCATATGTTCATATACCCAAGAATCTTACACAAAAGTTGGACCATAAGTCAAAGAAATGCATTTTTCTTGGATATGGTCGAGAAGGACAATTCGGATATCGCTTATGGGATCCTAAAACATGATCAGTGATTAGAAGTAGTGATGTCATCTTCAATGAGTCTTAGATGCATAAACATCCCATTAAGGAGGCTTCCATTGCCTCCTTTGAATCAACACTTTTTTAATCTAATTCTTCCACAAAGCAAAGTTTGTGCCATCAAATTTTATGATCTCAAAATATTCTTTGCCTTGCAAGTTATAGCTCCTCGTATGAACCTATGGAAGCACATGAATATCCCAAGGAAGAAGAAGGAGCTTAGAGCTCAACACACAATATTGAATGTATTACTAAGAGAATGTACAAAGATAAGCGACATGTTGGGGTTATAGGCATAAATGCAAGCCAGGGGAAAAAACCTCCTAAAGAGGCAAAAAAGTACCCCAACAGTCCTAGTGTGTTCACACACATTACTATTTAAATATATCAACAAATCCCCCCTAGGAGTGATGCACTGAACAAGGAGCTTGCCCTCATGTATAAGGAAGCTCCAAGCTATGTGGAATCAATCCATAAAAGGAAGTAAGCCCAAAGCTTTGTGGAAAGATTCAAACGTCCCCCTAGGCAGAGCGTTTATGAAAAGTTCTGTAATGTTCTCCTATGTGCGCACATATGTCAAACTAATCTCTCCAATAGAGAACCTCTCCTTCACATAATGATAGTGCACCTCAATGTGCTTAGTGCAAGCATGGAACATAGGGTTCAACACAACTGCCAATGCGCTTTGACTGTTAGTGAAGATGGTGATGGTAGAAGACTAATCAACACCCAAATTAGCCTTAAAGAGTCTCAACCACACACATTCAATAATTGTTGTGAACTCTACCTTATACTCAACCTCACATCTAGAAGTGGCCATAGTTGGCTACTTCTTGCTCAACCAAGATATGCATGAGCTACCAAGCATGAAGCAAAAACCACTATTGGACACACGAGTGTCATAGCAACCAACCTAGTCAAAGTCAGAAAAAGCATGTAAATTTGGTGCTAGTGATCCCCCCTTAGGATAAAACAATCAAATTCAACAAATTCTAATATAGCCCATCTGATCAAGCATACCTTTAATCTTATAGACCTCCAAATTTGATTAGATCTACTAGTTGTTGAATCAACAATCAATTTTTCCACTTGTACTAACGTCGAATCATGCCAATGAAAATGAGGTGGCTTGCCTTAAAATTTCTTCAATGTGATCCATTAATTGGCTTCTCCACTCTTGTCCCAAAGACATATGCTATAGTAAAGGTCCCTTGACCTAAATCTTCAACCATCTGATAAGGTCCTTTATATCTTAGTGTCAACTTACCATGATGAGGTCCCAGCTAAGAATTATAAACCATCACCCAATCACCAACTTGAAACACCTTAAAATTCGGCATTCATAATCACTCAAACCAACCTTCTTAACTTGGAGACATCTTTTCAGTCAAAATTCTTAAACTTGGAACCACACAGTCCATTGGCTCCACTGCATCAAGCCCATACACCAACCGTAATGGTGTCCTTCATGTTGTAAGTTTGAAAGTTGTCCTGAAGGACCACAAAGCATAGTCCAACTTCATACCCTAATTTTTTAAATTCTCCTACACACTTTTCTTAAGGATTCTTATCAATGTCTTGTTAGTGCTTTCCACCTGTCCATTTGCCTTAGGATGATAGGCTATAGATTGCATAATCATATGAGTTTTTGTTAATTCGAAAACTACCTCATTTAGAAAGTGAGCTCCCTTGTCACTAACTAACTCAATAGGTCAATCAAATCTCTTCATTATGTCATGGCACAAAAATCTAGCTACACTAGCAACCTTTTATCTTTGAGAACTATTGGTTCAACCCATTTTGTATAATAATCAATAGCCACCAAAATACACATGTTACCTCTTTGAGTTTTTGGCTTGATGGGTGCCATAAAATATATCCCCCCACTTCTAAAAAGGCTCAAGAGCTAAAACAAGATGATCATAAATCTTGTTTGCATTATTCTATTGACTAAGCTTCTAACAAATCACACATATTTTTGCATACTCATGAGCATCCGTCAACATCGTTGGCCACCACAAACCTGCTTGTAAAATCTTTTTCCATGTTATATCTCTTGAAAATGCCACCTACTAAATCAAAATGAGCTTCCTGCAATAGCGACTTCTGCTCAAAATCAGGTACACACCTTCTAATCACCTGATCAATGCATTACTTATACAATGCTCCAACAATCACTAAATATGGTCTACCCTCTTCAAGGAAAATTTTCTCCTTTGATTTGGGGTAAACTATTTGCCATAATCCCATCAATTAAAATTGTTAAAAGTTGATCATATCAAGAATCTGATTCACCAACCTAAGCATTAGAGAATAGCACATTAGGTAATTCATCATCCACTCCAATTAGTGCTTCACTTGTTTCCAACTTGCTAATCAATCATAAAATGCTCTTTTCTTGGGATATGGACAATGACAAAATCAAATTCTTGAAGCAAAAGCATCCACCTTGTTAACCTACCTATTAACAAAGGCTTCTTAATGAGATACACCAAAGCTTAGAGATAAACATGAAAAATGAACTTGTTCTCCAGTAAGTAATGTCTAAACTTATTCAAGGCGTACACCATACCCAAAGCTTATCTTTCCATCACAACATAATTTCTCTTTGTTGAAGACAATATTTTACTTGCATAATATATTGGCCTATATGAACTTTTCACTTTTTCTTGCATCACAATTTCCCCTAACGCCATATTTGAGGCATCAACAAAAACGTGGAAAGGTATAGACCAATTTGGTGGCTGTAAAATGGTGCAATAACCACCATATTCTTCAACAATTAAAATGCTTTCTCTTGAGGCTTAGACCACACAAAAGGGATATCCTTCTTAGTTAAATGTGTTAATGGAAAAGACATATTGGCTAAATATCTAAGATATTTTCATTACTTCTTTCACATTACCTGCAGATTCTGTTGCCTCAATAACCTCAACCTTCTTCACATCAATTGCCATCCCTTCACTAGATATCACATGGCCTAATAATTTTCCACTCTTGACAACGATAACACTCCTATAAGGATGCAACACCAATCTAAACTTCCTACATCTTTCAAAACATAACGTCAAATGCAGCAACTACAGGCCCTTCTTACCAAAAACAAAAAAAACATAAAAGAAAACTCTCATAAAATCCTATAAATAGGGCTCAAAGGCCTTAGGTGCCACATAATTAAATGATGATGGACCATTCTTCAACCCAAACTCATAATTGTGAAAGCATACACACCAAACCCTATGATAAAGGAAGTTTTGTGTTGATCCTCCTCAACCATTTTGATCTGATTATACCCCAAAAAAACCATCAAGAAACTACATTTCATGACCTATTGTTGCATCAAGTGTTTCATCGCAAAATGCCATAGGAAAAGGACATTGCATTCAACTTCATGTAGTCAACACATATTCTAAAATTTCCATTCTTCTTAGGTACCTTAATTATTGGTGACAACCATGTAATCTGACTCACAAGTTTAAATAAATCCTACTTCCAACAACTTGTCTATTTATTCCTTAACCTTCTTTCTGAAATTCGATTCATCGTGTATCTTTGCTGCACAACTAGAAATGCATCTATTTTTAAATTAATCTGATGTTGACGTAATGTAGGATCTATACCCTTATCACCTAAGAATATTTCAAAGCAAAGAGATCAATATACTCCTTTAACAACCTAAAAAGGTCCTCCAAAAGTTATCCTTCAACCTACACACTTACTTTTATCATATTTGGTTCAACCTTTGTACCCAAATTGAGTTCCTTAAGAACATCCTTCTTTACCCTATTGAACATGGCATACTTCTTGTCATAAATCTTCTAGCCATATCCTTAGCATCCCTTTTCTCCTATTCCATTCTTTCCTTAGAAGTGATTTCTACCTTCTTCTCAAGTATCTGCCTGAATTCTGCACCCTCAATCTCTTGACTAGGTAATAGCTCAGAATTTTCATCCACTAGCACTTTCTCATGTTGTAATATACTTTCCATGTCTACCTCGAACGACTATTGTTGGATTAGCTTTCAAGAACTCCTCTTCTTCATTATCCTCTACTTCATAAGCTAAACTAATGGTTTGGGCAACCAAAAGCTTCTCTTTACACTAAATATTTATTCTCCCATCCATTGTTATAGTTAACTTCTTCTTACCTTTACTAAGAACCACCACATTCAAACCCCAATCCTGCTTAACTTTGGCCATCTTGAATCAAGGTCTAACCAGCAACATTTCACGAGGACATGCTGATTCAGACATCCAAATCACCACAAATTTAATAAAAAAGCTCATCCTTGCAACTTCTATTTCTTGCTACTTCAAAATCCCTAATGGTTGTATCCTAGTATGATCTGCCATTTTGACCTGAAATGGTGGATGATTTAGTTGTTGTGCACTCATCTCTTTGTAAAGAATCTTAGGTAAGATATTTACTCCTAACCCACTATCCAATAGTACCTCATCAAACGATCTATCATGGTATTGAGCCTTAATGATAGGCAACACAAAATCTACTTGTGTTGGATCAATATTATTGATTGCTTACAACACATTGTGATTATTCCCCAATTGTAGTTGTTGCCGCTAAAGTTTCTTCAACAAACTTTCCTTAAATGCTAGAACCAGAGCCAACAATTGATCTAATGACAACTGCAAAGGATCATTAATAAGTACCTCAAACCAATCGTTCTCTTTATCATTCATGATCTTTTCATTGTCCTCTTCTTGTTGGTGAACCAATTGCTCTTCAAACTCTGACTCAGGTACCTCTTGGTTCTCCTAATTCCTTTGAATTTGTCTTTGCACCTGATCCTTGATCCCTTTTTTCTCCTTCCAATCTATTGGTTATTTCTGTTTGAACCTTGTTACTGCCAAAATCTCAATGTCCTCTACCTTTACACATTGGTTGCAATCACAAACCCATTCTCCCATGTGCTCTTTGGTTTTCCACACTTATGTTGTTGGAATCCTATCCACCTATTCCTTCTCATCTGATAATTCAATCACAATCACATTGGCATGAGCTATGGGTTGATTCTGTTGTTGTGGTTGTGCTTGCTCATTTCCTTGATTATACCTAGTTATCAGAACTCCTCTTTCTTCCCTATGCTTTACCCATAAGGGACAATTTGGCCCTATCCAATGATCTAAAGAAGAGCAGTATACACAAGGAATTACTTGTGCTAGTCTATCTTCCTGATTCTCATGCTCCTTCCATGGTGGTCTTTTAGGTCTTGGCCTTTGAAATCCTTCTTGTGCCTTTATTGGGGCTGCTTGATTTGCTACTACTTTCCCTCTACCTCTTCCTTCATACATAATGGACTACCCTCTATTTTTCAGATTGTACCAACATTGAGCCATCTTATGTCCTTCTTTATCACAAATCTCACAAAATTTCTTCTCTTTTGGAAATACCACAAAATAATCATACTTCTTCAATTTATTTATAAAGTCCTCTTCTTTGGATTGTTTGCCTTTTTTCTATGATTCTTCTTTATTTGTACCTCTTCTTACTCACTATCTGAGCCTGTACCTACATCATCATAGCTTGAATCTCATCTTGTCTCAGATTATTCATCTGAATCAAAATCCTCATGTCTATTATACTTCCCCTTTGACCTACCAAATCTCTTTTCAACCCTAGCTGCAATGAGAACTAGAACATTAAATGCACTACAATGTCTATGAAAGCCAATACATTCCTTAAGATACTCCTTAATCCTTTAAAAAAATATCTTGCTAACATTTCATCCATGGGTCTTTCATTAATCTATAATTTGTTTGCTAAAATTCTGAACTTATGAGCATAATCTTTTGCTAGCATATTTCTTTGCCTAATGGCCCTAAGTTTTCTTATAATATCATTTGTACTTTTTCTCTCTGAAACCTTTGTAAAAATGCTATCTTCAAAGCATTATAAGTAGGAAAATATGGTACACCACACTGACTAAACTAGCTTATGGCTTTCCCTTCCAATGTTGTTGCAAATTGCTACAACTTAACTTCATCATTATACAATGTCGTGTAACCATTAGCTTTCCATTTGATTTTAAATTGGGCAACATGACAATCAACATCTTCTCTAGACCTAACTGTGAATTTGGCTCCCTTGATTCTATGATTAGGGGGTGCTTGAGCCATAGTATTTGGTTAAGGTGGTCTCCTAGGTCTCTTCCAAATCTTTGTGATCCTTTTGACATTCATCTCTTGCGTCATACACAACAAGACCAACAGGATCACCAAATGTGTTCAATTTCAACAACACATAAACAGACTACACATAATTCTAATAAAGCAGAGATACACTATGCTAGAAACACTAGATTTATTGCCTTATAGATTAGCCTCAATAGAAACACAAATGTACAAACATACAAGAATGAATGACAACAATATAGATGAAGATCAAATAGTCACAAAGCTGTAGTACCATTAAGTAGAAAGATGTTAGAGTGCATCAATACATGCATCCTTTCGTCGATCTTGCACTCTTCTCTCTTTTTTGAAGGCCATCAACCATTTGGAGATTCTCATTATCCCTTTAAATAGATGAAACAACCCACAGTAGGTGAATATAATTGCTAAGCCCCAAGACTTTCTAATAAAATCCGATTACAACTGATTATAATAGAATCTAGATGAACAACATGTGAGTCAACAAACATCTGATTTACTAGACTCCCTAAATATCCGATTGAGTAATTTTAAATATCCCACTAAGTAATTTTAAATTGCAGACATTTCCAACATGTCTAACTAACATTCAACATGGACATACATAAGTGATATCAATAAAAGCATACATAGCGTGTATGCGTTCAATATATGTAGTAAAATGGCACTGAAAGACTGAATTCATAGCCCGAACACTAGCCAACAACACTTGCAAGTGTCTGTTTACTATGTTCTATAGGCTTAAAAACCTACATAAATGTGTGGCTATTACTCCCACCACAATTGAAAACCTTTCAGGAAACATGTAAATTTACTCATGTGGTTGAAAACACAACCCCATAGTTAAATATTCATTGTCAAAGAAGTACAAAAAACACTCTTCTTTATGTTATCGAACTTGTCTAAAGAGAACTATGCGTGAAAGTACTCCAAAATGGCTCCAAAAATCACCCAAAAAATGCTTCAAAATAGGATTTGAAAGCAAAGATGAAGCTTGCAGGGCCCAAAATTTGTTCAAGGTAATGTAAAATTAGTCTTTCCCCCCTCTTCAAACACCACAAGAGTAAAACTTAGTGGTAAGAGATTTTTGGTTAAGCGAGCTCTAGGGGGAACGATGATGGGATGGGTGACCTCCAGAGAAGTATTGAGAACCTCTGTCTTGCTTGATCATTGAGGTCCTCCCTGTCCATAGACAACGACACCGATGGTGACTTTAGTGACTCGGATGATAAGGTATGCCAAGGTCTATTCTTTGGTCGCTACCTTAATCATAAGCCTTGGGCAATAGAATAGCAAAAAACACACGGTACATAGAAAGCATGAACACATATTTCTTAGGTGTTACAAGTGCAATCAAAGTTATAATATTTGGCTAACCAAACCACTATATGTTTTATTAAATAACATACAAAAGTGTCCGATAGCCATTTGGCCTTTCACATGGACACTAACTTTAACACATACATATTACTTCACAGTGTAGTTTCTTTAGTTCGCTTGAACGTGCCCCTACAGGGAATATTGTCACATGTGCTAAAAACTCATCTTATCCTATAATGGGACTTGGTAAGATCATTCTAATTATTGTTAATGGCATTTGTTTCACATTGTCAGATGTGTTATATGTTCCAAGGATCAAGAAAAATATGTTGTCAATTTCAACATTAGCCAAGATTGGATTGGTTGTCACAAAATCAACAATTCATGATCTCTCAAATGGTGATGCTATTATTGCTTTTGCATTTTATATCATTGGTTATATAAGCTCATAGACTATGCAAAATCTGGGAGTGATTCAGCATGTGTAGTTCAAGAATCTTAGGCTATCTCAGATGCCAAGATTTGGCATTTGGTCATTTGAATTTTGCTAGTTCTTCACCTACAAAAATATGAAATGGTGTCCTCTTTGACCAAACTTGAGACCCCATATAAAGATGTCTATGAAGGCTATTTTTGGGGTGAAATGAAGCATTCCTTGTTCCCAAAATATGGTTTGATCCGAGCTTCTCATAAATTGCAACTTGTTCATAGTGATTGTTGAGTGTGTGTGGATCAGATGCCTTTTGGTTGATTCGGGTGTTGGTCAAACCGTATTGGCAATAGCAAGAAACTATGTGTTCCATGATTGTACAAAGCACATTGAGGTGCATTATCATCATGTCATGGAGAGATAAGTTTGGCTTATGTGCCCACACAAGATAATAGTGTTGACCTTTTCAGAAAGGCCCTACCTAGGGAGAAGTTTGAATCTTTTTGAAAATCTTTGGGCTTACTCCCTTTTGTGGATTGATCTCTTTCCACATAGCTTGGCATTTCGTAATACATGAGTGCCAACTCTTTATTCATTGCATCACTCCTAGGGGGAGATTGCTAATATATTTGAGTAGTGATGTGTGTGAACATGTTTAGGACAAGGCACTTTTTTTTCCCTCCTTAGGAGGTCCCCCCCTTTGTAATGGGTCACTTATCTTTGCACATTCATTTGGTAAAACATTCAGTATTATGTTGTGCTCCAAGCTTCATCTTCTTCCTTGTGCTATTCATGTGCTTCCACATACCTCAAACTCCAATAGTTACTTGGGTATATGTAGTGATGCAATCATGCAATATTATGATAGTCTGATCACTTCATTGATAATACTTTGCTCATAATCTCCATTTGCAGATAACACTTTGTCAAATTTTCTAGAGATTTCCATTTTCAACCATACATAGGCTAATTTTACTCACTCACTTGATTCTTGATGTGAACATATAAGATTGAACATAGTTAGTTTGACATTTTATCATTGGTGATTATTGTTTATTTGCTCAAATTTTTGGGGAGACTTTGCTAAATTTTTCACAAAACTAGACACGTATTTATATATTTCAAAGTGTTAGTTCATCTTGGTCATTTCTAGTTTCCTCACTATTTCAGACAGTTATTTCTTTCCATCGCATCAAAGGTTTTGAGCACACCTAATGTATTAGGGTCCAATCCAAGTGGAGACAAAAAGAGCTATAACTTGCAAAGAAAATACCACTTTGAGGTTTGTAAGTTTTATGGCACCAACTTCTCTTTATGGAAGAATCAGATTTGTGATATCTTGATTCAGAGAAGACAATGGAAGACAAAGAAACTTGCTAATATTAAGAGGATTTAGGTTAGATATTCATGTCTACAATTTGTTTAGACCTTGAAAATAGTCATAATTTCACTATTCTAAAGTGTCAAATGGTAGAGATGGTTTGAAAGAAGTTTGGCAACACGTACCAGAAATATAATGCTTCCAATGAAGTCTATTTGATGAGGAAACTCTATGAGTTAGGAATTAAAAGAAAGCATTGTTGCTCATTTTAATGATTTTTATGCGATCTTTTCTAAGTTGCATGCTCAAAAGATGGAAATGGGTGATGAGATGAAAGCAAATGTCTTCCTATGCACACTACCATCCTTACATGATATGTGTGGAGATGCATATAGTGTATGTGATTTTAACCATGGAAAGAGTCAACCACATGGCAAGAGTAAGAACAGAGACAAGAATGGTCAATGTGATGAGAGTAGAAGCAAATCACAAAAGAGGAATATTGAGTGCCACCATTGCCATGATCAAGGACATATGAGAAAGGACTTTTATGCTTTGAAGAATTCCAAAAGTAAAGGGAAACATGGTGATGGGCATGTTAAACATTTACTTGCACTGTCTACTTCATTTGTGAAGGTAGAAGAAACAAATCCTATTTTTTAAGACAATGATATGTTGACACTTCATAGTACTATGGCGAATGAGGCTCTTATGGTTGATTCCCTTCCACACACGTGTAAGGAATTGAACTCACAACCTCTTGGTTAGGAATGTGATGGGCTAACCACTTGCCACAAAAGCCATGGTTGAGGATTACTTCCTAATCCTCTCTCTTAGGGTGTGGTTCAACCATCTCCTACCTATCACTTTATTACATTCTCCCCCACTTGGTCAATCATTGTCCTGAATGATTTGTTCTTGTATCCCTCTAGCCTTGGTGATCAGCCCCTTGAGCTCCTTAGGTACCCTTGAATTGATGTCCTCAACCTCGCACAGTTTCTTGAACCTTGTTCGCAACCTTGGTCTCTTGAACCCTTGCTCTCAACCTTGGTGTCTTGAACCTTCTTGTTCGCAACCTTGGTGTCTTGGGCCCTTGTTCTCAACCTCAGTCTGACCCTTGTTCTCACCCATGTTTGGTATCTTGAACCCTCAATCAAGCTCCACCCATGATTACCCAAGGGCTTTACAATTTTCTAGATATCTCATTAGATTTGGAAAGTCTGTTCTGACAGCTTTCCGACGGTATCTTACACACCTCAATCCGACCTACGGATTGAGAGATACACCTCAATCTTTGTTAGGCTAACTTGTGAAAGCGACGTGCGCAACTTTGTACCCTTTCATATAGAGGATGCCCAAGCGCCTTAAGCGACGTGCACAACTTTGTACCCTTTCATATAGAGGATGCCCAAGCGCCTTTTTCAGAGGCCATTAGATCAATTCACTTTTCCCAAGCCTACTTCATAGGCTCTGATACCATTGTAAGGAATTGAACTGACAACCTCTTGGTTAGGAATGTGATGGGCTAACCACTTGCCCCAAAAGCCATGGTTGAGGATTACTTCCTAATCCTCTCTCTTAGGGTGTGGTTCAACCATCTCCTATCTATCAAGCGTGTGGTTCAACCATCTCTTACCTATCACTTTATTACAGCATGGTTTCTAGATTTCGATGCTTCTTTTTATGTGGCATCGCATAGAGAGTGATTCTCTAGTTATGCATCAAAGTCTCTTGGTAGAATGAGACTTGGCGATTCCTACTAGTGTGATGTTGTTGGAATTGGAGTTTCGGAATGTAAAATTTGTTGATGGTTCATATTTACCATGTATAATGTACATCATGTGCCTCAACGTTCATGTAATTTAATGCAAGTGGGTTAACTTGATGACCTTGACTGCAAAGTGACTTTCTATGCTCATTTCTTTTGCATTTCAAAGGCAATATGGTTATTGTTAAGGAAGCAAAGTTGGATCACTTTATGCACTATTTGTATATCAGAAAGAACACTTGCTATCTATCATTGAACAACCTATGGGTTGTATATGTCATGGTTGTTTGGGCCACATATCTCGTCGTGGAATGGAGAGTCTTTCTCTTTTTTGGCTACTTACATGTGTTATCTTTCTTTGGTTTTTCACTTTGTGAGCATTTTTAATATGCAAAACAAACTAGGAATGTGCACAAAATGCACATTGAATCCTCAATTCAGCCTTTAGATTTAGTTCATACTGATGTATATGTTCTATGACCACAAGCTCATCAAGTGGTTGTCTTAACTTTGTCACTTCCATAGATGATACTATTGGAAAAGTCTAGGTGTATCCTACCAAGTCTAATGATGATGTATTCCCTACTTTCCAAAATGACTTGCTTTGCTAGAGAATGACAAGGGAACTAAGCTTCAGGATTTACCTTCAGATAATGGTGGTGAGTGTATCTTGCATGAATTCAACCATTTTTATCACTATAGAGGAATTCAAAGAGAGCTTTTGACTCCTTATACCTAGTACACAATGGTGTAGCTAAAAAGATGAATAGAACCATTTAGGATAAAGTGATTTATGTGATGCAACATGCAAATCTTTCACAAGGCTTTTCAATAGAATAAATGTTGAGTGAAGTTCATTTGATCACCTTTCACCTAGTATTAGAAAAGACTTGAAAGTGGCACAAGAGTTATATATAATGAATCCAACACATCATGATCACCTTTGAGTTTTTGGTTGTGAATCTTATGTTCATGTTCCAAATAACTTGAAACAAAAGTTGGACTACAAATTTTGGAAGTGTATTTTCCTTGGATATGGCAAAGATGGTCAATTTGGATATGGATTATGGGATCCTGAAACATGTTCAATGATCAGAAGCAATGATGCCATTTCCAATGGGATGAATATGCATAAGTAGCCAAATAAAGAGGTTGAAGTGAGAAGAGTCATACTTGAGGATGTTAGTACTCCTACTAGTATGCATAAGAATTTGACACAAAAGATTGTTCATGAAAATGTTCCATAATAGTCTCAAAGTGCTCATGATCAACAACCATTGAGATGATCTTGACACATCCCACATCCATCTAATATATTTGTTTTGGGATTGTACTTTGTCATGTTGATAGATTTTAGCGAGCCTTCTTATTATAAAGAAGCTATGTAGACAAAATGACAGCATCAAGGGGGAGCATGCCATGAATCGTGCACTCGATTCTTTTCATGAGAATGGTACTTGGGAATCGGTACCATTACCAAAGGACAAGAAAGCTTTTCCACGGAAATGAGTGTATAAGTCAAAGTTCAAATAAGATAGCTCCTCTCCATAGTATAAAGCATGAGTGGTTGCAAAAATATTCAAGCAACAATAAGGAGTTCATTTTGAGGAAATCTTATCATATGTGGTCAAGATGATGACATTATGCACGTTGCTTGGATTACTTGCAAATAAGGACTTAGAGTTGGTCCAAATGGATGTGAAGATTGATTTCTTACATGGAGATCTAACAAATGAGATACATACGAAACAATTAGAGGATTATGTAGTTCTTGGCAAAGAGAGTCTAGTGTGTAAGCTTAAGAAGAGGCTCTATGGTCTTAAGTAGTCACCTACATAATGGTTCGATGCATTCCTAAAGTCCTAAGGCTATTCTAGACCAAACTAGATATTGCATTTGTCGTGGGAGTTGTGAGCAAATATATGTCAAATAGAATCATTGGGACACAATCAAAATGATATTGAGAAATTGATTGGCACTAAGGATATCTTTCTATGCTTGTGTAGAGGTGATGCCCATTATTGGATACACAAAACTCTACTATGTTGGTTGTGTAGACAATAGGAAGTTTGCTTCATGGTACATTTTTCACTTCATAGGAGGTGTTATTTCTTGGAGGTATGACCTTCAAGAATGCACAACTTATTCTAGTATAAGACCAAAGTATGTTCTAGTGAGAGAGATATGTAAAGAAGCATTGTGGATTTCTAGGTTGGCATGTGAAATGGGCATACTTAGCATGTACCTTGTTTACTTAGTGATAATGAGAGTGCCATTGCATTGGATAAGAGTATGGTCTATCATGCAAAGGCCAAGCACATTGAGGTGCTAAAAAACCACCATACTCTTGTATATGTATGGTCTAATAAAACATATAGTGGCATGGTCATTTATGAGCTAATTGTGATGCACCTAAAAATATATGTTGCTCCATGAGGAGTTGGGAAGATCCCTTCATGCATGACACATGAAAGGGGGAAAAACAATTCAAAAGAGAGAAAAATCTTCCTAATTGTTGTTAGTATATAAAATTGTCTTTTATAAAATATAGCTCTTGTCTTTACTAATATAGATGTGTGAGTAGTCTACTTCCATCTAAGACTTTTCCTTGATGCACTTCAACATCCAAAATAGCATGTAACAATTTTTGGCTTCAACTAATATAAGATATTTGCAAGTTTGGAGCACCTAGACCATGGAAATTCATGAAAATACATGCAAAACACATAATAAAGAGCAAAGAAAGAGAAAGAGAGCTTAAGTATGTGCATTAAGATTACTAGATCTTATATGTAGGCCATCAAATTTGGAGAACTACCCTAGAAGGAGGAAGAACTCCTATGTTCATATGTTCATGATTCATTAAGAATTGAGTGAATTAATTGAACAAGAAAGTATATAGTTGACGAGTGCTACAAACTACTTGAATAGTTGATTAGCTGTAAATATATATGTGGATCGTTATGGGCATGTAACATTCATGTTGTGTGTAATGGGCATGGAACATTCATATGGATCGTTATAAATCTTATCATTTCATAACTTTATAATTTGGAGTAGAGTGTACATCTATCTACCTATCTATGGTACCTTAAAAAATGATGTAAGGTGACTCATACAACCATGTCATTGAGACTTTGACAAGTATATCCATGTTTTTACCACAGTCGAGTATTGAAGTTTATCTTCAAAAATTCATTAGTCTATCATTCAAAAAGGTACTTTGATTTTATTGGTTGCTAATGGACCTTATCCTTGATGGCACCTACAAGCCTAAGAGCATTTTCCTTGCCATTGCTATGCCATTTCCATTGCCATTGCTATTCATGAACCACCAATGGTTAATTGATCTTTAATTGATATATATTAAATCAATCAATAATACAAGAATCCCACATCTTCTTTAATTAAAATTGATTGTTGTAAGAATGAACAATTAGAGGGATCAATCAATCATTACAACACCTGGTCACAGTAATAAGGATCATGGCACTCGTGGACTATGTTGGGCGAGCACAACAATTGAACTCTTGATCATCAATATCTGTTGGAGTTAGACACATGCGGAAGCACGTAAACAACACAAGGAAGAAGAAGAATCTTGGAGCACAACACACAATACTGAATGTATTACTAGAGAATGTACAAAGATAAGTAGCCCATTAGGGCAATAGGCGTATATACATGCCGAGGGAAAAAAACCTCCTAAAGAGGGGAAAAAGTTCCCCGACGGTCCTAGTGTGTTCACACACATCACTACCTAAATATATCAACAAATCCCCCTTGGGAGTGATGCGGTGAACAAGGAGCTGGCACTCATGTATAAGGAAGTGCCAAGCTATGTGGAAGTCACTCCACAAAAGGAAGTAAGCCCAAAGCTTTGCGGAAAGCTTCAAACTTCTCCCTAGGCAGAGCCTTTGTGAAAAGGTCTGCAATGTTCTCCTGCGTGGGCACATATGCCAAGCTGATCTCCCCAGCAGAGAACCTCTCCCTGACATAGTGATAATGCACCTCAATGTGCTTAGTGCGAGTATGGAACACAGGGTTCCTTGCAACTGCCAATGCGCTCTGACTGTCAGTGAAGATGGTGGTGGCAGAAGTCTGACCAACACCCAAATCTGCCATAAGGTGTCTAAGCCACACACACTCAACAGTCGCTGTGAAAGCTACCCTATACTCAGCCTCACAACTGGAAGTGGCCACAATAGATTGCTTCTTGCTCAACCAAGATATACATGAGCTACCAAGCATGAAGCAAAAGCCACTAGTGGACACACGAGTGTCATAACAACCAGCCCAATCAGAGTCAGAAAAAGCATGCAAATCTGGTAGTAGTGATCCCCCCTTGGGATAAAACAACCCAAGTAGCCGAGTACCACTCAAATAGAGAAAGATACGCTTAACTGCGTACCAATGCTTGACTCTTGGGCAATGCATAAACCTGCTCATCTGCGAGACAACAAACTGAATATGTGGCTGAGTAATGCATAAGTAAATCAAGCATCCAACAGCCTGCTGATAGAGAATAGCATCAAATGCATCTCCAACATCATGACGACTCAATCGTAAACCTGTCTCCATAGGAGTGGCAATAGGCTTACAATCTTCAAGGCCAAAATGCTGCAATAATGTGTCAATATATTTCATTTGACACAAAGCCATTCCACCATGAACTTGCATAAATTGAATGCCCAAATAGTGATGCAAATGCCCCAAATCAAACATCTCAAATGAGGCATGCAAATCAGCCTTAAAATCAACAATATGCTTCTCAATAGGACCATTGAGCAGCATGTCATCAACATAGACAACAATGATTAGAAGCACATCATTAGCACGCTTAACATATAAAGTGCTTTCAGTTGGATTGTTCTCAAAACCATGTGCAATCAGATAGGCATGTATCTTCTCATACCAAGCACGTGGTGCTTGCTTTAAACCATATAATGCCTTCTTTAACCTGCACACCTGGTTTTGATGCCCTTTCTGCACAAAGCCACGGGGCTAAAAAACATACACTTCTTCATGCAAGTCACCATTCAGAAATGAATTTTTAATGTCCAACTGATGTACATTCCAACCATGATGAGCTGCAAATGCACAGATGCTCCGAACTGTAGTCATACGGCATGTAGGTGCAAAGGTCTCATCAAAATCAATGCCTCTTTCTTGTGCATAACCCTTTGCAACAAGCCTAGCCTTATACCTATCAACTGTACCATCCGGTTTACACTTTAGCTTGTATACCCACTTAGTGCCAATGGCCTTCTTGCTAGGAGGCAAGTCACATAAAGACCAAGTACCATTCTTCATTATAGCATCATATTCAGATTGCATAGCAGCCATCCAATTTTCTAAATTTTGTGCTTCATCAAATGGAACAGGCTCATTCTCATCACAAAGACTAGATGCAGCCATAGCATCGCAATCTGATGCAAAAGAGACACTATGAGAGCCCGAACAAGTACGATATGACAGAGGTGCATCTAATTCGTTGTCACGCAAGGTCTGCACCAACCATTTTGGCATAGTTCTTGCCTGCTCAATATCAACTCTCTCATCAATAAGTGCATCATGTACATCTGCATCAGAAATGGAATTATCTTCATCATCACATGAAACCTGCAAAGGCTAAGAAGTTGCCTCATTAGGACCAACACTAGACTGTCCACTTGTAAAAAGAGGCAGCAAAGTATCATACATGTCTTTGGAGCTAACAGATGTCTCCTTAGTACATGAAAGCAATGGCTGAATAGCATCTTCCACAAAAACAACATCATGGCTAACCAAAATGCGTTTAGTCCGTGGATGATACAGACGATAGCCTTTACTTTCAGAACTGTACCCAACAAAAATACATTTTATTGCTTTATCATCCAATTTTCTACGATGTTGTTCATGCACTAATGCATATGCCAAACAACCAAAAACACGCAGATGGGCAACAGATGGCTTGCGGTCATGCCAAGCCTCATATGGAGTGATAGACTGCACTGCCCTGGTGGGACACCTATTCAGTACATATGTTGCACACATGACAGCCTCAAGCCAGAAACTATGTGGTAAAGCTTTACTCTTGACCATACACCTCGCCATCTCCATGAGTGACCTGTTTTTTCGTTCAGCAACTCCATTCTGTTGCGGTGTATACGACACTCTACACTGGTGTTTTATCCCACGTTCAGCCAGAAATGCATTAAAATCAGAAGACATATATTCCCCCCCTCGATCAGAACGGAGGGTGCCCATTTTACATGCTGACAGATTTTCAGCCAAAACCAAAAACTGTTTGAAGCACATGAACACCTCGGACTTTGCCTTCAATGGATATACCCATGCATGCCTGGAAAAATCATCGATGAAAGTCACGAAGTAAAGATAATTCCCAAAAGAAGGTGTGTGCATAGGACAACATACATCACTATGTACAAGCTGCAATTTTTGAGTAGCCCAAACTGAACCATCGTTTGGAAAGGACGAATGCTGCATTTTGCCCAAAATAAAGCCTTCACAAACATGTTTTCCAGGTGCCTCAAGTTTGGGCAAAGAGGACACAATTTCAGATTTCTGCAGGTGTAGCAAACTAGCAAAGTTTAGATGACCAAAGCATGCATCCCAAAACTTTGCATCTGACATAGCCTGAGAATCATTTACTGCACACGCCAAATCATTTACAAATCTTTCATAGTCTATGAGCTTATACAACCCACGACATAAAATACTAGAAGCAATAATCACATCGCCATTTGATAGATCATGAACTATACACCTGTCATCTGTCAGGGGAGCACTAGATTGTGCTCTCTGACTACAATAGACAAGATTTCAGAAATACACTTATGATTACAAGAACACCCACGTAGGGAAAATAATACAAGAAGACGTAGTTGATACAAGATGTCCCACAACCTGGGACCAATAGGTATGGAAAATTGGACTAGAAACGATACACGAGATCCCACAACCAGGGATCATAAGTATGAGACAAGATGTCTGGATTACAAGAACTCCCTTCTCAGAGATGAACTAGAGTAGCTGATACAAGAAGTCCCACAACCCGGGACTATAGGTATAGAAAACTTAGCTAGAGATGATACAGGAGATCCCACAACCCGGGATCGTAAGTATGGAACAAGATCTCTGGATTACAAGAACTCCCTTCTAGGAGATGAACTGAATACAAGAAAGAACTTGACAAGATCTCGTACTACAAGATTACAAGAGGACAAGACAGGATGTCCAGAATACAAGACTAGAGAGGACTAGGACAAGGAACGAGACTAGAACTTGAACTGGAACTTGAAAGTACTTACTTGGCGATCATGACTTCTTGAGCTCCCAAGACTCGTATTGGCAAGATTGATTATGAATGTGGCCAACCCCTCCTTATATAGGTTTTCAAGGGCAGTTCATGAAAGGCGGTTACGAATTGATGATGTCATCGATGATGTCATCAATTCGAAACATGAGCTCTGGATATCCGAATCAGGCAAGTAGATAGTCGATTTTAGGGTTTTGGCACGTTTTGGACGCAATGGAAGCATTAGTTTCTCTTAATTCTGAACCAATCGTGAGATACAAGGTTCACATGGAATCTAAGGTTCAGGATGGTTTCCTTTGTGTGTTGTGCATGACATTACTTCCCCCTCAAGCGACGAGTTCCACGAGGAGCGGTCATGTTATCTTGTCTTGGCTTCGTTGGATTTCTCTTGTGGAATTCTCAAACTTGATTGGTGCTCTCTGAAGGTTTTCTGCAGGTTCCCAAGTACGATCACTAATGTCATACCCTTTCCAATGAATAAGGTATTCCAATCTTCCTCGGGATATTCTGGAATCTAGGACATGCTCGACTTCAAATTCTTCATGATCATCAATCTCGATAGGTGGAGAAGGACTAGGTCTCTCCCCCCTCAAGGGTGAAGTCTGATATGGTTCCAACATGGATACATGGAAAACTGGATGTATTCTCATAGTACTTGGTAGCTCGAGCTTGAAGGTGACTTGATTCATCTTGGCCAAGATGGTAAATGGACCAAATCTTTGATGATCTAACTTTGCACAAGGTCTTGAGGTTTGCAAATTGTTTCTGAGTAACCATACTTTATCCCCAATTTGATACAATGGATTCTGGACACGATGTTGATCTGCATAGTACTTATATTGTTCTTGAGCTTTATGGATCTCTTCCTTGAGCTCTTTGTGAATGTCCATCAGGTACTGGGCCTTGTCTCTAGCAGTTGGGTTCTTGACATGATTTGAGAGTTGTATATCCATTCTTGGATGTTGTCCATAATTTGCAAAGAAGGGAGTCTGCTTGGTAGATGCATGAACACTATTGTTATAAGCAAACTCTGCAAAGGGTAAAGTGCAAACCAATCATTTTGATGATAGTTGCTAGTGCAACGGATATATTGCTCCAAGACTTGATTCACCTGTTCTGTTTGTCCATCAGTCTGTGGATGATTTGCTGTGGATAGTTTAACTTGAACACCAAGGAGCTTGCAAAGACTGTTCCAAAAGCTGGATATGAACTGTGGACCTCGATCACTGACAATGTCATTAGGCAATCCATGAAGCCTAAATATATACCTGAGAAAAAGTCTAGCAGTGGCTGCGCCTGTGATTGCCTTGGTAGTTGGAATGAAGTGTGCCATCTTTGTAAATCTATCCACAATAACAAGAATGGCATCATACTTATTTGACTTTGGTAGATCTGTGATGAAATCCATAGACAATGAAGCCCATGGCCTTTCTGGAATAGGTAGAGGTTGCAAGAGGCCATGAGGTTTATGTCGGGATATCTTAGATCTATTGCAAGTATCACAGGTTCGAATGTATTCTTTGACTTCCTTCCACATCTAAGGCCACCAAAAGTCCCTTGATATGAGTTCTATTGTTTTATTCACTCCAAAATGTCCTGCTGCAAGGTTGTCATGGCGTTGTTGAAGTACTTGGATCCTGGGTTTTCCTGGAGGGACATACAATAGGTTCTTATAGAGTAGTAACCCATCTTTTTCCTGAAATTCGTTAACCTCTTGGAATTTTCCTTCTTGAGCTTTCTGCTTAACGTTACAAAACAATTCATCCTGTGGTAGATTCTCACGGATCAACTGATTCAAGGCTGAATCTTCATGATGGCTTGAAGAGATAGCTGCTAACTGGAGATGCTCAGGCTTGAGTAATACATTCTCTTGTTGATCAAAGGCCTCTTCACCCTTCTTTGGCGCAAGGTAAGATCTTCTGGACAAGGCATCTGATTGACATTGATGACATCCTGGACGGTATGTGATGACAAAGTCGAATCTGGATAAAAAGTTACTCCATCGAGATTGCCTTCTATTGAGAATCCGGGTGGTCATAAAATATTCTAGGTTCTTGTGATCTGAATACACAATGACTTTATGAGCTTCGCCTTCTAGATGATGACGCCAGGTATCAAACGCGTCTACTATGGCAAGAAGTTCTTTATCATGAATTTCATAATTAATTTCTGGACGGGAAAACTTCCTTGAATGATATGCAACTGGATGTAGGTGTCCATCATCTCCATATTGGGAAAGAATGGCCCCTAGAGCAAAGTCTGATGCATCTGTCTCAAGGAAGAAGGGCTTACTGGAATCAGGATGAACTAGAATTGGGGCGGTAGTGAAGCTGATTTCAAGGTCTGAAAGGCCTTTTCTGCTTCTTCGGTCCATGAGAATTTGGACTTCCCGGTAAGCTTGGTAAGAGGTGTGACTATCTTGGAGTAATCTATGATGAATATCCTGTAGAAATTGGCAAACCCCAAAAAACATTGTACATCTCGAACACATGAAGGTGGTTGCCAATCAAGGATTGTCTCAATCTTCTTAGGGTGCATAAAAATTCCTTTATCTGATACAATGTACCCTAAAAATTCCACTTCTGTCTTATGGAAAGACCACTTCTCCAATTTCGCATATAATCCTTTTTCTCTTAGTTTCTCTAAGACTATCTTTACATGGCATTCATGATCCTCTAGATTTTTGGAAAATATCAAGATATCATCAAGGTATATTACAACAAAATCATCTAAATATTCTCGGAAGATATCATTCATCATATGTTGGAAGACAACTAGAGCATTTGACCAAATGGCATAACTACATATTCAAAATGGCCATACCTTGTCCGAAATGTTGTCTTCCATTCGTCTCCTTCTCTGATCCTGACAAGGTTGTAAGCTCCTCGAAGGTCAATCTTCGTGAAGAATTTTGCTTTTCCAAGGCGTTCCAAGAGCTCGGATATGAGTGCTAGAGGGTATCTGTTCTTTAAAGTGACTTTATTCAATCCACGATAGTCTACACACATCCGGAGAGTCCCATCCTTCTTCTTTACAAATAAGATAGGAGCTCCTGCTGGAGACTTTGAGTGTTTGATAAACCCCTTTGCTAGATTCTCATCAATGTTCTTACGTAGTTCTGTAAGTTCCTCTGAGGATAGTCTGTAGATTGGTCCAAAGGGCGGTTGTGCTCCCTCTTGAAGTTCTATGGCACAATCATAGGGTCTATGCTCTGGAAGGATGTCTGCATTCTTCTTTTCAAAAACATCTTCAAAGCCTTTGTACTGATTGGGTAGCTGCACTGGATCATCTTTCTTAGATTCTTGAGCTGGTATGGCATAAATCATATATGTCGGTTCCTTCTACTTATTTTTCTTGTTTCCTTTAAAAAAGGAGGTTATCACATTGAATGGCTTGGTTGATGTATTCATTCAATGTCTTCACCTCTGGCATCGTGAGTAGAAGGTCCTTCACATCATCCCTTAAGCCCCATCTAAATTGGCTTATGAAATAATCTTCATGCCAAGTGAGGTCACATATCAGCTGCCTAAATTCTGATGCATAGTTAGAGGCAGGGCGGTTACCTTGACGTAGCTTCCGAAGTTTTGTTTCTGCCACTCGACTCATGTCTGCATCTCCAAATGTAGCGATGAGCTCTCTAAGAAACCCCTCATAGTCATGAAGTACGGCCAGATCCTTCTCCAGGATTGGGGCGAACCATGATAATGCTTGACCGTAGAGCAAGGTTCCAATAAAACCGACCTTGGATGCATCATCAGGGTATCTTTCAGGCTGCATACGGATGTACAATTTGACTTGTTGCAAGAATCCTCGGAACTTTGTGCGTCACCATCAAACTTTTCTGGCATGCAGATCTTCGGTTCCCTCATGAAGGATGTACTAGGTCGTTGATTTACTTGCATACTCCCTTGATTTGTCTGAAGACTCTCGATTCATTCTTGTAATTCTTGGAGGAGTGCACCTACATGCCCTGGATGTCCCATCTCGATTTGTGTCTATCGATGAGTTAGGTCTTTGACTTGTAGTTGGAGACTCTGAAGTGTTGCTACAATCTGTTCATAAGCATTCTCCATGATGACTAGTCTTGGATTGAAGCTAGTCTTGCCAAAATGTCAGGGGAGCACTAGATTGTGCTCTCCGACTACAATAGACAAGATTTCAAAAATACACTTATGATTACAAGAACACCCACGTAGGGAAAATAATACAAGAAGACGTAGCTGATACAAGATGTCCCACAACCTGGGACCAATAGGTATGGAAAACTGGACTAGAAATGATACATGAGATCCCACAACCCGGGATCGTAAGTATGAGACAAGATGTCTGGATTACAAGAACTCCCTTCTCGGAGATGAACTAGAGTAGCTGATACAAGAAGTCCTACAACCCGGGACTATAGGTATAGAAAACTCAGCTAGAGATGATACAGGAGATCCCACAACCCGGGATCGTAAGTATGGAACAAGATCTCTGGATTACAAGAACTCCCTTCTAGGAGATGAACTGAATACAAGAAAGAACTTGACAAGATCTCGTACTACAAGATTACAAGAGGACAAGACAGGATGTCCAAAATACAAGACTAGATAGGACTAGGACAAGGAACGAGACTATAACTTGAACTGGAACTTGAAAGTACTTACTTGGCGGTCATGACTCCTTGAGCTCCCAAGACTGGTATTGGCAAGACTGATTATGAATGTGGCCAACCCCTCCTTATATAGGTTTTCAAGGGCGGTTCATGAAAGGCGGTTACGAATTGATGATGTCATCAATTCGAAACATGAGCTCTCGATATCCGAATCAGGCAAGTAGGCAGTCGATCTTAGGGTTTTGGCATGTTCTAGACGCAATGGAAGCATTAGTTTCTCCTAATTCTGAACCAATCATGAGATACAAGGTTCACATGGAATCTAAGGTTCGGGATGGTTTCCTTTGTCCATGACATCATCAACAAATTTCACAACCAAGCCAATCTTGGCTAATGCAGAAACTGATAACAGGTTCTTCTTGATCCCTGGCACAAATAAAGCATCTAATAAAGTGAAAGAACTACCATCAATAGTAGTCAAAATGATCTTACCAACTCCCATAACAGGATAAGAGGACTTGTTGGTGCATGTAACAGTATTCCCTGTAGGAGCAGGCTCAAGTGAAGAGAAGAAACTGCACTGCGAGGTAATATGTTTGGTCGCCCCACTATCAAAATACCAAACATCTGAGTCTACTGCAGACATGCACTGATCATGAGAAGATGGGTCAAAACTGCAGACAGTAGTAAACGCCCATTCTTCTTCTTGCACAAGATTAGCAGACTCTATTTTTGGTGTAGAGGCCTCTGCAACAACCATTCTAGACTCTTTCTTCTTTGCCTCTTTAGTAGCCAATTTTGGACAGTTCTTTATGATATGAACATTCCCTTTACAGTACTTACAAAACAATTTCTGTTTTTTTGATTTCTTCTCATCTTTATCTTCCTTCTTCGAATATGCAGGATTAGCAGATTTCTGCTTACTACTTGAAGAGCTCCATTTTCCTTTGCCCTTCTGTCTAGCTAGGAAAGCTTGATCTACAACTTGCATAATGGACTTGTTCTGCCTGGACTGATCTTCCTGCAACAGAATAGAGACTAACTCCTCAAATGATAAGGCATTTGGATTGCCTTTCATCATCAACCGAAGAGTAGAAGCAAAACTCTGATATGAATCAGGAAGACCATTCAGAACGGTCTGCACAAGTGAGCTATCTGGTATAACCTCATCAACAGAAATCAATTGTTCCTTCAAGTCTTTGATCTTTGTTAGGAAACTGTCCATAGAATCACCTTCATTCATGTGCTCACTCTCCAACTGTTTTCGGAGGTAAGCAACACGATCCTCATTCCTAACTATGTGGTAAGTGTATCCCAAGCATCCTTAGCTGTTCTGCAAGAGCGAATGTGAGGAATAATGGCACGTTTGACAGACAAAGCTATCAATGCATGTGCCTGGGCATCTCTGCCATCCCAGCGAATCTGCTCTGCAATAGGTGCAGCAGAAACCGCAACACGAACATGAATATGCAGAATATCATCATCTTCAACACCTTCTACATCAGCTTCAATACCTGCAGTTGCAACAGTTGAAGGTGTGATAGGACGTTTTTCGACACCCTGCACAATGTTCCACAGTCCTTTTGCAACCAACACATGTCGCATCATATAGGCCCATAACGGGTAGTTGGTACCATCCAACTTATCCTCAACGGCCAACATACGGAATACATCACTGCTTTCAGCCATGGCCGGTGACTAAAATACCTTGATGCAGAAAATTGATTGTATCTCAAAAAGTTGAACAGAACTGCCGAGATGAATTCTGCTAGACTTGTAGCAAACTTCGAGGCGCTTATATTGGCGAACAGAAATTGATATATACCTTTGGCACAAAAAGATGAAATAGCCTGCACAAGCACTGTGATAGTGCGTTCGGAGGCCGAAACGAGCTCAGGTCGCGATTTCGGCACCACAAAGCAAAGATGTTTTGATCTCGAAAACATGCTGAGTATGCTCACCAAAATTCGTGCGATTATGAGACTACAACTGTCGACGGCGCCCTAGATGAAGCGAGGACCTGCTCTGATACCAATTGTTGGAGTTAGATGTCTACGGAAGCACGCGAACAACACAAGGAAGAAGAAGAAGCTTGGAGCACAACACACAATACTAAATGTATTACTAGAGAATGTACAAAGATAAGTAGTCCATTATGGCACCTACCTTTAGTTTGGACTTGGTTTTAGTGGTCATATATTTTGTTTTTGTGGGCTTCTTCTTTGTAGAATAGAGGGAAAAATCCTTACAACAAATGCTCCTGTTCACTCTATATCTCAAAATGTTTGTGAAATAGAGGGAAAAATATTCGAGAAAATTCTTTTTTTCATTCCACATGTCAACACCTTTTTGTCTAAAGGGAGACTCTATGCCCATATTTATGCCTTTTAAGCCATAAAAATATCTTTGAAGCCTTAAAGTAACCTTCAAAATAAAGTGAATTTTTAAAGAACCTATAAAGAGCGAGGGGGTCTTAAAAGTAAATTGAGAGGAGGAAGGCTACTCTTAAAATTGTAACAATCTCTGGGCAAGAGCACTTCCCTTTTGGTTTTCTATTCAAGACTACTTGGTGCTTGGGGAGTTTACGGTGAGGTGCCAAATTATCGCTACTTATAAGGGGACATAGTGAGTCTCTGAGACTAAGAACCAAGCGACCCTGCGAACTAACCCTGCGATCTACGTGGTGTAGCCTTGAGCTAGTCCCCTCATCACAACCTTCCTGAAAGTGCACGCTGTGCCATGGGGAGGACCGTTCTAACCCATTTGCCTGCGATGCTTAATGCGGGCCGGCCACTATTTACGTTTATCCGCGACACTCAATGCGAGATAACTTCGACCATTTCTTTGTAATCTACCTTCGGATCGTTTTCTTTGTGATGAAGTTGACATTCTAGCAGATCATTCCACTGACGGCCCGTGCAACCGGCCGTGGAAGCCCGAGGTGCTTGTTTCATTTTCGTCACAAAAACATATAATTCAAGATCACAACATCAATGACAAATTGCAATATGACAGAGTAAAAATCGCAGGATCTGCGACATACACATGAAATATCTACTTGCTAGCACAAACGACTCATGATTGTTTAGAGGACCAAGATGGCAGTTGCTCCATCCCACTCTCTAATCTCACTCCCAGCTGCGGCACCTCGCCTTGCAGCGACGAGTGCTCATCGCTTCCTCCTCTCTGTCACTTGCAGTAGCAAGCGCAAGAAGAAGGGTTCAAAGAAGCCAAAGGTTTTGTCGCCTGTTAAGCCCACGAAGCTTGATGTTTCAGTGGATGATGACTTCCTTCCTGGCAGAGGAGGTGGTCCTTCTACTCTTACGGCACTTCAGCCGCTTGTCGACGAGGAAGATGACACGTCGAATTTGGAGAAGAGATTCACGGTTCATTTCGTCCGACAAGGCTCATCTTCTAAGCTTTCCTTGGCTAGCACTGAGCAGCCGAAGAAAGATCCTCTATCGTACTTCACTTTAGCTTCATTTGAACCGTCAGATTCTGAGATTGTACCACTAGGCAGGCCGGAGGATATACTAGATGCTGACATAGACTCTATCTACGATGCTCCTTTATTGTTGGATGACACTGCGTATGAGTCCTCAAATGGCGATGAACAGGAGAGTTGCGAGTCTCTGGATGAGGAATACGAGTGGGTTGAAGTCGATGCTGAAGCAGATGATAATTATAACGGGGATGAGGTAAGAGGAGACGAGCACGTTCTATATTGGGAAGGAGATTTACCGCCCATGACGAAAGAAGAGGAGTCGCAAATTCTTTTTCGCATAAGGAAAGATCTTGAAAGGATAAATCACAAAAAGAGAAACTTGGTTAAAAAAACTGACTGCCTTAATGATACAGACAGTGAAGAGAATGGAGAAGGAGAGGAGAAGGGCTTTGATGCAGATGAAGAGGATGCTGCCTTCCAGGAAGCAGATATGGCACTTTCTCAATTTGAAGCGAATGCCAAAAAGGTTTTAGGCACCAAGAAATTTGTTCCTTCTGACAGTGAGTCCAGTCGGCAGGAAAGGGCCCATGACAGGCTTATCGGAGAAGAATTTGAGAGTGAGGAAGATGAAAGTATGTTTTTGAAAGACTATTCAGAGGCAGGGCAGGGAGTACAGAAACCTACAGGAGGTGAAGAATTTGAAGACGAAGAAAAGCAACAGCCAAAAAGAGGAATTCCAGCTGTCATGCGGTCTTTTGACAAGGCGAAGATATATGTCAAGGCAGGGAATGGGGGGAATGGGGTTGTTGCATTTAGAAGGGAGAAATATGTCCCTTTTGGTGGTCCATCTGGGGGAAGTGGTGGTAGAGGAGGCCATGTATATGTAAGGGCGAATTCCTCACTGAACTCTCTTCTTTGCTTTAGGAAGTGTGTGCATTTTCGGGCAGGTAGAGGCAGTCATGGCATGGGAAAAAGCCAAGATGGTGCTGCAGGCACTGACTGTTATATTGATGTGCCTGTTGGCACTATTATAAGGGAGGCCAATGAAGGAACTCCAGGTTCTCAAAGGGTTTTACTTGAGATAACTAAGCCTAATCAATGCGAACTACTAATATTAGGTGGTCGGGGAGGTAGGGGCAATGCTTCTTTCAAGACAGGGCGCAACAAGACACCACAACTTGCTGAAAATGGGGAGGAAGGTGCAGAAATGTATGATCTTTTATATTTCCTTCACTAAAATTGATGAAACAATTGAATATTTTGAGGTTTTTTCAGTATATCTAGTTTGTAGGGTTGATATGTTCTTCAAGTTAGAGTAGTAAAGTGGAGATGTGTGACTCTAGTAGAGGAGCAGACTATGGTTCTATCATATGATTGAAATTGTAAGTATATATTGGGGATGACGAAGGGGAAATAAGCAATTATATTTTGAGCATATGATCAGGAACTGAGTTTAAGCGTTTTACAGGCTGGTTAGATCGCTATTTTCTGTTGTGGGGAAGGAGTAGATATATTGGACTTGAAGGTACTAGCCACATCAGCTGGAGTTGCCCATATCCTTGAGCTGTAGAGGTTTACAACCTTACTATAGTGTGCTTCTTATAAGGGAGAAGATAAGTCTTCAAGCTAAGAGTTTGTGGCAACGGGGTTAGGAAGGTGTAATTTAACATAATCTGAAGGCTTGTTCCGTTTAACAGATGAAAACTTTTAGTAGATGCAAGTTGCAACCTTGTCTATAGAAATTGGAAAGAACATGTTTATTAGAAACTCGTTCTATGAACTTTGAATGTTAGTAAGGTGTAATTTAACTATCTGACATGATCTAAAAGCTTGTTCTGATTAACAGATGAAAACTGTTAGTACATGCAAGCTTGTTTACAGAAATTGGAAGGAACATACTCTGAAACTCACTTTGAATGGTATAGATGGGCCATTCTTTGTCTGTATTCAATTTTTAGCAATAACAGAAAAGGCCTTGCAAGGGGAATGGAGTTCAAGCTAAGATATGGGAACTATTTTATAATATTGGTTTAGCACTAGAAGTGTGCTTATATTTATGTGGAAAATGCAGCAAAGTCATTGGTTGTATCCATTAAATCATTGTGCTTCCTCAAGTGAAATGGTTTCAATTAGTATTCATTCTGAACCATCCTCATTATGTTTCTTTTCAGCAGAAAAAAGCTTCTCTTTTGCCATTCAAAACCATTGCAGTGTTAGTATATGTTCTTCACCCTATGATCAGGCAATCAAGTTTGTTCTAGGAAAGGATTTAGTCGTGAATCAATAACCTGTTTCAAGGGTGGTTTCTGTGATCAAATAGGCATGATGTCTTTCACATTGGGAAAAATTTTGAATGCTACAGTTTTCTTACCCCGAAAGAATTCATTCATGCATGCAGCAAATATTGTCTTCCCTTCTTTGTGCTTATTATTTTAGAAGATGTTGTCTTCCACCATTCTTAAACAAGAAGCCAGATTATACAAGTACGATATTTTAGCTCAGAGTTGCTGATGATTTCAAGCATAGATTATTGCCAATAATATGTTATATATGATTCTTTAACCTGGATCTGGGATATGCTGATTATATTAATGCATTAGTAGAAATTTGAAACATTATCCTTCTTGATTCTTTCTGGATTTTCTTGGATTCAGGCCTGGCTTGTACTCTGATTGAATCTCCAAGATATGATTCATGTTCTTTGTAAAATATTATCAGGTGGCTGGAGCTAGAACTGAAGCTTGTTGCGGATGTAGGGATAATTGGGGTGCCTAATGCAGGAAAGAGCACACTCTTGAGCGTGATTAGTGCAGCACAGCCCACTATTGGTGCATATCCATTTACCACTTTGCTTCCAAACTTGGGAGTGGTACCTATAGGATATGAATCCACCATGGTGGTAGCTGACTTACCAGGCCTCCTTGAAGGTGCACATTTGGGAATTGGACTTGGACATGAATTCTTACGCCATGCAGAGAGGTGCCGAGTTTTGGTATGATCTTTGCTTACAAATGAGTTTTTCTCTATTGTGCATTGTAGTGCAGATTTCAAAATGCCAGTTGTCTTTTAAATGGTATATGCTACATATTGATCAGCACGTAGACGTACCAAGTAAAAATGTCACCCTTAATCTATCCTACCAGCATTTACAGATCTGATGCAGTAAACATTCTGACATTTGAATTAGGTTAATATTATAATCAGATGCATGGTGAAAAAGATTCACTAAAGAACTCTGCCATGCTTTATTGAATGAATAAGGGGAGACTCAGCCAGTGGCTTTAATATTGAGAATATACTTGTTACTGACGAGATTCTGACTTTTGATTTTTGACAGGATTTTGTCGTCTTATAAGTTTGCTCAAATGTTCTAACATTTACTGACATGACTTAAAAAAAAGGGAACTCAGAACATAAGCCCGAATAAATGCACACAAAAATGAATGATGCAGAGATTTGAGTAGTGCCTGAATAATCATTCCCAGGCCAAAAGAAAGGTCAAGTCTGCTATGTGTGACCGACGTGTCCAGTTCCCAAATCCGCTAAAAGTCCGATACACACATCTTTAATGAGTCTGGTACCCACTATGATTGAGAATATAGTCAATAGGAACAAAATGATCTTCATTTCTCTCTATAGAGTGCTCCATTATTTGTATTCTTTTCAAATTATAGGAAAATAAATCCATTTGCCATGTGCATCATAATATCTGGTCAGTTCACTTATCCCTTTCTTGCGAAAACATCTGTTAGAAGTTTCAAGCATTTAGTCCAACAAGAGATTGCAAAGATGGAGTCCAGGCTAGAACATAAAATTTTCACTAAACAATGTCCTTCGTTGACGGTTGTCTAGAGACATCATTAGGTAACCGAAGGGTGATTTTGTTACACTTATGTGTCCTTCAAGTAGCTTTGATGTGAACTGTTTCCCTATACATGGGCACAAGGACAATCTAGTGGCAAGAATGCCTTCGAACTCTTTCCATTTTGTTCCTTTTAATCTTTGACACAAAATCTTTCCATGTATTAACAATATTTGATTCAATTTCAATGCAGCCAATGAAAAAAATTGTATATACATTAAGCTTTTATGCCTAACAATAACTTGTACTCTTGTCAAGAAAAAAGGTTAAAGCTTATCTTGCACTATTCTCGAATATTGCTGCTGTTTTGCTGATCAACAAAAGGCATTAGATTCAACTTGAAACCTGAATTTTGAAATTTATCTCTTGGAAAAGGTTTTGTGAAAATATTTGCAATATTGGCTTGATTTACCATGTAAAATGAAGTCAGTTTGTAAAGCTTTTTGTGAGTTCATGCATGTGGTGTGTGGGTTGTGGGGTGTGTGTGTGTGTGTGTGTGTGGGCATGTATTGATTCTTAGTTTTGTACCCACTATTGGGAACTGATGATATTAGTGGGGATGTCACAGTATTGAGTCGATACTATGTATAATGGAGCTGATGGCTCTATCACACAACATCCTGTTATACCTGTCAGCCACATTATTAGAAGAGGGACTGTGAGGAGATGTAAGCTGCCTATTAATGCCATACTCCGCATAAACGAAATCTGCACAATGTTGCAGATCCCAAACCTTATTATCTATACCAAGACATTTGAATATCTTGAGAGTCTAAGTGGTCACAAATGCATGAAAGCTTATGAATGGAGCAAACATATCATTCTTGTTTCTCATAAGATAATCCACAATTTCTTAAAATGACAATTAATAAAAGATATAAAATATGTAGCACTCCTAATAGATTTTAATGTGTGGGCTATATACATCCAATAGGTGTAGTGTCAAGACCCTTGAAATCTACTAAATTGTCATCAGAGATGGCCATCCCTAGGTAGGCATTGGCTCTTTCATTCAAATTTCTGCATGCATGATCTGAATTGGTTTCTGGCTTAGTGGCTTCCAGTGCAACATTACAATCCTTAAGAAGGAAGATGGCTTACATTCTATATTTTCATGAATTTAAATGCAATGTTCTCAAGCCTCTTAATTTGGAGGAGATTTATTAGATGGGGAAAGATTTCTGAAATCTCAAGGATTTCCACCAGAAAAAGTGTGCAGGGGGTAACACAACTTTTTTTGAAGTTCTACTTCAAATTTTACAAATTTCCCATTTCTGAAAGAAGACAACTTGCTGAATGTCTGGTGAAAATTACAGCAACTGATTTTTCCCCCCCCTCAAATTTTATGCTCAAAAGTTTGGGGCTTTTTGCAATTCTTTGATGAAATGCAGAATCTAATACATGAGGGAGCTTTGACATTGAAATGTCCAACTTTCAGTATTAAAAGAGGCCTTCAGAATCTGAAATTCGATTAGAATAGATAAAAAACACTTGCTAAGAGTAAATTTCCAAAATCTTGAAATCTCATCATCAATTCGCATGCTTCTACTTGAAAGAAGGCCATTTACAAATGATTTGCTGTTGGTTCTTGGTAGCTCCTGCAAGATCTGCAGAAACAGCTATCTTTTTGTGAAGATGACTCACACTTCTCCTGATGAAAACCTCTCAAAACAAAGGAGACACCTGTTTAAAGCTTCAGGTCTGAGATGTTAAAAATGCTAACACTAAGTTTATTGTGATAAAATTTTGAAAAGCTGCAATATGAATTTATGGAGCAGGACCACCTTCAAGGTGGTGCTGAACATGCATAGAGAGTTGCTGCGGAGATGGAGGCATGGAAGAGAGGAGGATGTGGATGTGAAGAGAGAAAGAAAGCAATGCAGCTCGTTTGTGGATCTTTTAAGTCTCAAGAATATAATGTTTGAAGCTTAGGAACAAGTTCTATTAAAATGAGCTCTTAAGCAACTCGGGCAATCTGAAAAGGTATGAAGTGTTCCAAAGGCTAAAAAATTGTTTAAATGCTCTATTGACATCAATAGTGGACTAAAAAATAATGTAAAAGTGGATTTGGAAAGCTTTCAAAGAGAGCTGTAAGTGTCAGTTTGTACATATAGAGACACCTTGAGGCCTTCAATGCCAACAAAGAAGAGTTTTGCAGCTGCACAGTAGAATAGGAAGGAGAAGCGTATGAGATTTTTGTACTGCTCATTTGATGTCCACCAAACTTTGGGGTCAAGACTTTTTAATATGACCCAAATGTACTTGGTCTAAATTGTGGTATGAAACCACTTTAATTGAGAGAAGTGATCCAAGATGTGAAGTACTATATAAAGAAGACCATCTTGGTCATCAATGGCCCAAAAAATATGGAAAAATGTGCGTGGAAACCTTATGAAGGCAGTTACGGTATACAAGGGTGGAGGTAGACATATGAGTCTCTTTGATATCTGTAGCTTCAAGAACAGCACCTCTTACCCCCAACAACATCAGGTCTTACCCCCCAAGAACATCACCTTTAGTGTAGATTCCATCTATTGGCTGCCCATTTGCATGTCATTGGATCATAATAGTGCCATAGTAGTCACGTCCAGTCCAGTACGATGTGTCCTGTACTGTTCACGCATGGTACAAGACCGTACTACTAAATTTCGAGTTACATGTACGATATGTACGATCATGTGAATGTACATGCATGTGTACATTGTAGTATGCACATATACATATACATGAACATGTATATGTATTGTATTCTAAATTCAAGAATGAAGATTAAAAACTTGCAAGATTCTTATCTTAATGCATATGCTATAATTTAAATTTCACAAAGACATTCAAGATTAAAGAAAATTCAGATTTTAGAGAACATATAAAGAGTACTCTTAGACAAAATATATCAAAATTATGTTTCACCATAATGCGCATGAGTCGCTAGTCACTAAAGAGAATACTAAGCATAACACATAAGAAAATGTACAAAAGTACTCCATATATTTTAGTGAAAATTGGTTGGCAGTTTTGCCATTGTACGTATCGAACGAGTTCGTACGGGACTGGACTGGATAGGACAATCGTACATCTTTACTCGTCCATTGGACGAGTGCAACTATGAATGGTGAATTAAGGAGAGGTGCAAGAATTAAGTTATCTTGCTTCCCATGTGATCAGTATTGGGCTGTTGTTCCTTCATATATCCTCTTGCATAATCATTTATGTTTTGTGGCTATTTCCTTGCATGCGTTAGACACGTATGGACATGGAACCCACCCAAGAGAGGGACTCCTATGAAGCCCCCTCGCCCGACTCTGCTCGGTCACCCATTCGACTCTCCCTTATCTATGAGGGTAGAGCGATCTTGGCCTTTGAAGTTGAATGACTTCAAGCCTCATCAATAATCTACAAAATAATTGGACTTTGCCTGAGCCGTGGCGAACTAAGAGATCTTCAGAGAAGCTTGCTTGTTGAGGTTGGCAAGCTTGTTAGTATCCGGCCCTTGGGTCGTAGCTTCTATCGGGTGGAGCTTGGGTTCTGGGAGACCGTCTCTGGCATGCTTGCACTCTCACCTATTGGGGTTCGGGTGGGCCCTTCCTACGTTTTCCCTTGGACACATGGCTTTGACCCTTTGGCAGCTTCTTCCTTTGCCTTCTTTCTCGACGAAGCATGGGGGTTTCCTGTGACGGCTTGTTTCCTCGGCCCCCCGCATTTTGGTGCTCCGATGGTTGCGGCCGGCCCTTCCTTGTCCGGCGCTGGTTGGAAGGAGCTTGGGCGTTGACAACAGTTTGGTCAACAGTCATGTCCAATGGGTTGCGAGAGGTCTCTTCTCATGGGGAACCTTTGCAATGCTCTTCAAGAGGACTTGCATTGTGGACCCTAGCGTGGTTCCAATGCCTCCGACTTGTGGCACTGACATTGGTCCCCCTTCAGGGCCGTCGACTTCAGTCCCTGTCCCTTTGGTGTCCTCCCCTGGGCCTTCCACTGAGACCTTCTCGGTCATTGGGTTCTTTGCCTCTTGGTCCTCGACGGTCCCTTGACAGCGACTCCAAGGTGAGTCGGGCAATCAAGGAGGGTCAATCTTCCTTGCGCCCCCCTCTCGAGCTGGGTACGGTCTCCCTTGACCGCTAGTCTTATTGGTTTGATGAGCTTTGACTATCATCTGCGAGGGGGGGGGGGGGGGGAGTTTTGGGTATGAGTTCTCGAGGTTCTTTGGTGGACAAGAGGACTTGATCGCCACTCGTAGTTGGGTCTGTGCGGTGGCTCTTTTGTCTTGCAGTCAGTCCTCCCTTGAATTGGCAGTGGCATTTTCGTTTCCCTTGTGCGGGGCCTCACAACTTGATTGATATCTTGGGGAGGCATTGCACTTTGTTCAAGCACATGTCATCGAGTTCTCCCATCACCTTTGGGAGTTGGACCTCACTGACTTGTTCATTAGGGTCTGGGACTCCGCTCAGTTTCTGTTCATTCATGGTGTTGAGGAGAGCAAGCTTATTGTTTATGTGATTGCGGACTCTCGAACTACACCCCATTATAAATTCCTGAGGAGAAGCTTGGCTAGGAGTAGGCCAAGGTGACAGTTGAGTCCTTAGTCCACTTGGCTGAGTTTGTGTAGGGTGTTATCGGAGGAGTTGGCTTCCTATCAAGGATGGCTTGACTCGGATTACTCCCAGTCCAAACTAGCCTCGAAACTCGCCCATGTCGTTGCATCTGCAACATCTTGGTTTGCCTCGTTGCTATGAGGGCTCTCTCAGGGAATGGACAGGGATTGGGCGGGCCTCAGTTTTTACGCGACAGGGCTCGCCCTCGTCAGGAGCTCTGTCAATGCTTGGTTGGCATATCCATTGATGTCTTTATGCTCCAAGAGCACCATCTGTCCTTGGCCCGTACATGATAGTGTAGACAACTTTTGGAGAGGCATGGTGAGGTTTTTCAGTTTGCTCGGTATGGGCCCAACGGCTCTCAGGGAGGTGTATGCATTTCTGTGGGTGAATCCTTGTAGTCTTCGATTTGGATAGAGGGGAGTTTATTTCGGGTAGGGTCATTTGGCTCATCTTGGAGCGTGGAGGCTTGAGGTATGGATTCATGACCCTTTATGCCCCGAACCATAAGAGTGCTCATGCCACTTTTTGGTCCTAGATCACACGATGCTCTTTCATGTGCGGATGCTTTGTGTTGTGGGAGATTTCAACATGATTGAGGCTCTTGAGGATCGCCAGGGGGTAGTCAGACTACTTTGCATGGCTTTTAGCTTGCGGCTTGGGAGCGGTTTTGTTTGACCTTGCGGTTGCGTGATGTATGGCACACTGAAGGCTTTATCCATGAGAGTGCTCGTGCCACTTTTTGGTCCCATATCACTGATTCTCTTCCATGTGCTGATGCTTGGTGTGTTGCGGGAGACTTCAACATGATTGAAGCTCTTGAGGATCGCCAAGGGGTAGTTAGACGGCCAAGGGGGTAGTTAGATTACTCTGCATGGCTATGAGCTTGAGGCTTGGGAGTGGCTTTGTTTGACCATGGAGTTGCGTGATGTATGGCACACTAAGGGCTTTATCCGTGAGTAAGGCAACCTTCTGACAGGCAAATCGGAGGGATGAACATGTCGAGGATTAATCGCATGTGATGTATTGGCTGAGTGTGGTGGTACGACATGTATTTTGGTGGATCTTGCTTTTTGGAGCATTCCCCTGTAGTTGTCTCCTTTGTGGAGAAGGACACCACATGGCCCATGGTGTTGCGCATTCCTAAGGAGGTTAAGTTTGATGGGTGTCTGTCTGATAAGATTGTGATGATGTGGTCTCAGCTTTCTTGGGACGAGGGATGCCGGGCTAAGTCCCTTGCGATTGAACTCCAACAGATAAGCATGTTTTTGCATGAGGTGTGTGGTCAATGGCTAGCTCGTACTCAAGAGAGAGTGTTGCTTGCATAGGAGTATTGCTTCCCTCCAGCGGCTCTTGGAGCGTCGTCCTGATTGCGAGTGGACTAGCATATAGTTTGGCCAGACACAGCAGGATCCGCGAGAGATTGAGGACAGGTGTTCAACCTTCTTCCATCATAGGAAGGCCTTGCACTTGACCATGTTGGTGATCGTGTGACCGGGGGAGTTTTTCTTCACGGTGAGGAAGTGGCATACTCGTAGCGGGCTTAGGCAGTTGTGCAGGTTGGATGGATCGTGTGCTACCAAGCCGGGGAGCTTAGAGAGATTGCAACTCAGTATTATCGGACCCTGTTTTCGGTTGAGGCCCCTTCTAAGACTTGGTAGGAGAGTTGTCGCTGCGTCTTATAGCATGTGAGATGTTCTGTGATTGAGGAGATGCAGGATTGGCTTTTGGCACCGTTCATTGATAGCGAGCTTTTGGATGCCCTACGTGGCATGGCTTAGCACAGTTGTCTTGGTGACGCTCGCTTGGTTTTTTTCCTCAGATACAACGGACTTATTGGGGATGGGATCCGACTTGCTTTCTAGGAGGTCATGGAGGGGGGCCATCTCCCTCCTTCGCTTACAGAGGGTCTGATTTTTCTTATCCCCAAGGAAGGGGGACAATTGAATGCTATCAGACATTGGCATCCAATCACACTTCTCAACTCTTCCTACAAGATTCTTACAAAGGCTCTTAGTTTGAGATTGCATCCGCTTTTGGAGTCTTTGATCCATCAGACTCAGATTGGATTTGTCAAGCATCGTAGGGTCTTTGACACCATCTTCACCTTCCAGGAATCTAGCTCCTTCGTCTTGATGCGCGGTGAGCCTCTTGTTGTTCTTCTGTTGGATTTTGAGGAATCCTACAATCAGGTTGATGGGCTTTTCTTGAGGACACTATGCTATCTATGGGCTTTCCTGCGCACTGGATCAGGGGTGTTGCTTCCCTCTACTCTTCAACCCATAGCCAGGTTTTGGTCGTTGAAGGTCGTGGAGAGAGGTTCAATATCTCGAGGTTGGTTTGTCAAGGATGCCCCATGGCTTCCACTCTATTTCTATTTTTTGTTGAGGCCATGAGCGCTTTCTTGTTTGCTTTTGGGGGAATATATAAGGATGGGACTCTTTTCTTCAAGATTGACGACGAGGGACGGATGATTCGCTTGCAGGTGGAGCCTGAGTTCATTGAGGATTGTACCTTTCAACGGATTCGAGTGGTTGGCACGTGTGGTCCGGACTGGCACATCGATCTTGACTTGAGAGACATTCAGACTCTTCCTAGTTGGAGTCTTTGGGTTTGGAGGCTTGGCTGCTTGTTCACCTACTTTGGGACCCAGGGGAGTGGCAGTGGCACGATCCTCTATCCTGAGGGGAGGCCCACACTATTCCCTTCTTTTAGTGCTCTGCTAGATTGGGGCTGAGGATCATCTAGTCTCGTCACTCGATCAGTCCCACTGCGGTTGAGTTTTGGCGGCAGGGTGGGCTCACGGAGGAGTTTCTCCTATCCTTTTGGCGTCGGATCTGGGTCGTTCAGCTGTCTTGTCTTGTTATCCTCTTGCAGTGGTTGGTTGCCCATAGGAGCATCGCTGTTGGCACTTGGCTGTGAGCTATTTGTGCCTGCCTCTTGACCGTACGGGTTGTGGTCATCATTTGGAGTCACAACGGCATTGTCTCTGGGATTTCTTGTTAGCATAGCAGATTTGGCGGAGGATCTTGAGACTTCTTACCTGGCAGACGGGGCCTTATACTATCACTTGGGGGGCTGTTGCTTGGGGCTCTCTCTTTGGCCTGGCCCTCAGTTATGAGCATGAGGATGATAGTACGGTTATCTTGATTCAGGAGGGGCAGATTGACATCATGCAGGATCAGGCTCTGCACTTCTCTCCTTGGAGCAGTGAGGGTGACCCTTATTGGGAGCTGATCAGCAGCCTCACTATGTGGTTCATTTGGCAGGCCCAGTGCTTGTGCATCTTCAAGCAGCACACGATTCCGCCAGCCGAGACCGTGCAGGATGTTTGGCTGGAGCTAGTCCACACCCTGCGTGGGCAGTTGGACTGCCTTTAGGGGGATTCTGATGGCACCTCCCGGTGCCATCAGCCCTTCATCCAGCTTTGGAAGAAAGGCCCCTTCGTCACCATTCAGGGCGATACTATCCGTTGGAGCTACCGGCCACCTGCTTGGCATTTTTCCCCTCCCCACATTGCCTCCTCCAGGAGATAGGGTTGTTGAGGATTTGAGTAGTCGTCTGGGGTGATTCTTCCCCCTTGTACTTCTTTCATGTTCCCCAGTTGGGATTGTAGCCCGCTGGGTGTTTTTTACTTACTTATGGAAGGATCTTTTTGTTTTTTTTTTTTGGGGGGGGGGGGGATTATTTTATGTTTTGTTTTGGATATTAGAAGTTTGTGATTTTAAAATTTAAAGTTTCGTAGACGTTTTCCCTTTTTCCAGCTTTGTGGCTTATCATCCCTTTCTGATTTAATATTCTGTACTGTTCGATTTGGAATTCATAGAATTCAGCATTGTTCCACACTGATTATCGATTATAAGTATGCCATAAAATTTCAAGCTATGCAGGTGCATATGGTAGACGGCATGAGCCAACAACCTGAACAAGAATTTGAGGCAGTAAGGCTAGAGCTTCAGCTTTTTAATCCAGCACTTTCAGAAAAGCCATATATTGTTGCTTTCAACAAGATGGACATTCCAGAGGTGGCAGAACGTTGGCCAAATTTCCAAGAGTTTCTGAGGCAGAAAGGGGTGGAGCCCATCTGTATTAGCGCAGCAACAAAGTCTGGAGTAAATGATGTCGTCACAAAAGCATATTCCTTGTTACAGTCTCTACCCCTTAAATCTTATGAAGTTGATGAAGGTCACCTTCTTGTTATGACTTTGTGACAAAATAATGACTTAAAATGTTATGATGGACATTGTGGTGATATGATATGCTTAGTCTTTATTTGCTTTTGTTTAGATAGTGATTCATGGAGTAACAGTAAGTTAGGAGTTGCAGAAATGATAAGGCAGCAACGCAGTGCACCTATTAGTGAGTTTGAGATATCCAGAGACAGAGATTCAAAAATTTGGGAAGTACGGGGATCTGGGTTGGAGCGCTTTATTCAGATGACCAACTGGGAGTAAGTGTTTAAAAGCTATATTAAGAATAGTCTGTATGTTCAGCTCCTCTTACGATCCTCTGCTGTTTAGGTATTTTGAAGCTTTGACACGATTTCAGCATGTTCTGGCTGCAAGTGGAGTGAACAAAGCTCTGAAAGAACAAGGGGTCGCCGAAGGGGATACCGTTGTTGTTGGACAGGTGGAGTACTATTTTTCTGAATTCACCTCATTATGTGCTTTTCATGTCATTATTTCCTGGAATGTTTATGTGTACTTTTGATTTCAGATGGAGTTCATTTGGCATGATTCTGATGATATTATGGCAACTGACTGGAAGAGAGGTTTTCGAGGATCGAGGATATGGCCTCATTGATAAAAAAAATTAATAACATTGTTTCCACGCTATATAACTTATAAATTCCATGTATGGTGCTTCCACTATGACAAAAGCGATGGCTGCTTTTTGAGGGAAGTGTGTAGAGGTGGAATCCTATTTATGACTTATTCATCTGGAGGTCATCTACGTGGTCCATATTGTGGACCTTATGGAAGTCTGTGTGTATTGAGTTATGGATGCCACTCTGATGAGTTATCACAGTATCCATTTGTGCACGAGCAACAGAATGTTAGCGATCATTCTGCCATCATGTAATCAAGGAAACAACATCAAGAAGAAAAGCTGCTTGCTGGTCAAGTTCTGTATGATTTTTATGTTGCAAGTGTATAAACATTATTCATCAAAGCCTGTAATAAGCTTCAGGCAGCTTGTAATGCAGCTTGAACTTATAATAATCCATCAACCAATTGGAATGCGCTTTAATTAACCGTCTCCATGTGGATTTATATTGGGGGCTCAAGCTATGATCTGAAGTTCACATAGACCAGTGAAAAGTAGCAGAGTGGATTCTTGTTCTTAGATTCGATGCTCACACAGATTCAAACTTGACATATCATACTTTCATTCAATTCCTATTTTTCAATAGTGGAGAGATCTTAACTCCATTATATTGATTACTTCATCTATTGGATGGGACCATCAATGAATGGCTTTTGCTTGTCCAATGGTAAGAAACAAAAATGAGCTTTTGTTAATTTGTAGAGCTTCTCTCAAACAGATTGACAGCATTATGCACATTCCTAGTGGATTAACATTTCAAATATGCCTTATTCATTTTTATGACATTCCTTTTAAATTTGCATTATTAATTTTGGAAAATTTTGCACACAAAGAAGTGAGGGTCATTCGATT
>CM035442.1:69020821-69050821 GCA_020310875.1 Ceratopteris richardii | reverse complement strand
AGAGTGGCTTTCTCTATTTTATCATACAGTTCACCTTCTATTTGCAGAGATCGAAGAAGCTGATAGATCAATTGTGTTGCTATGCAGGATCATTAGGAGTTAGGCGACCAATGGTTGACCAAGTATATTATAATGCTCTCTTCTACCTGATGATATATTTTGCAGATCAAGCATTGGCGAGCATGGAGATACCTGTCGAGAGTCTACAGACGGAATACGATGTGGAAGAAGCTCATTGGTTGGTACGTTTCTTAAATCAAGACCCTTGATATCAATTTTCCATTTTTGAGGTTCAAGCGTATTTGCTTTGTTGTGTGGCTATATTTGTTTGGTGCTTCGTACCATAGCGGGTTGATAGGTGAGTGGAGTCATCTTGGCCGAGTGGTCAAGTCCATGAGATTCACCTAGCTTTGCTATGGGCTAGCACGTATATATGAGTGTGTATATCGTGTGTATGTCGTTGCGCACTATGGTGTGTTGGTAGATGGGTGGAACAAACCTGGCCGGATGGCCAAGGCCACGAGTCGCATCCGATTACAATATAGGCAAACTCGTGAAGTAAAAATAAATTAAAAGAAAAAGAAAAAGAAAAATTTTGACTCTTGAGGGGGGAGAGATTGATAGGAAGAGGGTGATGATCACCCGGATGCGTGTGTTTTTGCATGTATGTATTTGCGAGATTGAGAGACTTGCTGCTGATAGATCAATCAATCCCAACCCGACGCTGACGATGACATAGCTATTATGTGCCGGACTGGGTAGTGGTAAGCGACTTGTTGTACTTAGCTTTTCCTATGTTACTGATAGGTCCATTCTAAAAGTTCGTAATGGTGTGCGTGTTTCTGAGAATTCTCTGCCTTTGTCTTGTTTCATTGTGTGTGATCGGTTTTTTGGGATTTGAGTAAGGCTATGTTTTAGGCAACCTCATTTTTGCTTATACATATCTATGGCGAGTATACGAGCTCTTGGATATAGGTGCACGGTTATATATGTTTTGTTGCTTCTCTATTATATTTTTTGGACTGACCTTTTTGTTGAGTGCAGGTGAGAAGGACATGATGGAAGAGGATGACCTTGTCAAGGTATTTCCCAGTATGTACATGTTTTTGTTGAGTAATGTTTTGTATGATTGGTTGTCTACAAGTTCGCAGGACGATCTGGGAGCGGCAGATCCATGATGGGATTGTGGAAGTCTTTTTATTATTGATCTTATTGGTTGCATTTATGTTTTGAAATAAGGGGAGCATGTGAACGATGTGATTTTTGTTCGAGCTTTGATGCAGGATAGTCCCGAGTGAAGAAGATTTATGATTGCATCTGTTTTCGAGATTTTGGGTTTTGGTTATTATACTTATGGTGGGGATTGTGTGATGTATATGGATGACGTGCATTGTTGAGCCTTGTTGCAGGATAGAAAAAATGCGGAAGGAATGGCATATGAGCAGGCATGAGCAGGGATGCGAGCATCTGATCCTTGATATGATGTAAGGAGTATGAGCAGAAAAGTCGGGAATACGCTTTGTGTGATTTGTCGTGTTTAAATGGTATAGATGATTGGTTGATGTTTTATGTGTCTTCATGGAAGTGAACTAACTGTCTGGATGAAGGGCAGGAGGGAAGCAAGATAGCATCGGTGGTAGAGAGGCTCGTCAAGGACAACTTTCCGAGCAGAAGGGGGGAGTTTGTTAGCTATGAAAAGTGTTGATGTTTATGCCTTAAAACATTGTTTTCTGGCTGTTTTCTTGCCTTAAAGTTGCTGACCTCCTAATATGAGATTGAACATAGTGAGTACGTGTTTTGATGATAAGGCAAGTAATGTACAAAATTGAGCCATGGTTTGAATTTCCATATGTGGTGGAGGATATACCTCATGAAACAATGGGTAGATAGGAGAATCTTGAGTGTATCAATCCAATGCTACATAGGCCGTTGGTGAACGAGTCTATTCCAACTGATTTTTTGATAAGGGATGGTAATTTTGATGTCATGGTTTTGGCTATCATGAATTTTTGAGGTCAATTGTCCGTATAAATTTTGTAGGTGCCACTAATGTAGGTAGAAAGAGGAAGAATGTAGATCGAGGAGAAAGACTTTCACTACGAATTGAATCTCATTAGCATTTAGCATCTTGAAATTTTGTCGTGTGCGTTCTCTTTCCTTCTCGGGTTTTCAGACCAGATGGATATGGACAGATAGTGGTATTCATTTTAAAGAAGAAAAGACGATCATATCCCAAGGTTTACTAGGCAGAGGCACTCCCATATAATACATCTAGATTGGGGGGGGCGCTTTCTTTATAGCATATCAATAATAAGATTAACATAAAAAAATAGTGGGTAACCATTGGCATGGGTGTGACGAGGGTACATCTGCAATGTCAGGAGCTATCACTCCACACAAAGGAGGATTTTTTGTGCAGTGTCAGGCTCAAAAAAGGGTAGGTGTCCCTGGAATGCACGGAGGGTTAAAGAGGGGGATTCTCGCTCGTGGAAAGTGCTGGGCCGGAGTGAATTGAGGAGGCCCTCTGGGAGATGTTCTGGCACTGCTATTCTGGACTTCAACATAGGGAAAGAGGGAGACTGCTCGTCAGATACAGAGAGTTCTAGTTTTTGACACGCACAGAGAAGAGTGCGAGGGGAGAGACACAAGGAGGCATTCATTGAGGGGGGGTGTGTGATATCTTTGAGCGTCCTCAGAGCGGGAGAAGTGGGGGGAAGTTCTTTGGTAACTTTTTTCCATACTCTGGGGTGGATCTTCTGTGCAAGTGTCAAGAGATCAAGGGAGGGGACGAGGACTGTGCCCATGAGCTTGAGTCCCTCTCCGGGTCTTCATTTGTCAATGATTGTTGGTTTGCTCTGGCGGTTGGGAGAACATATCGAGGTCGAGCAGCTGTGCAGTGCAGGAAAAAAGGGGAGGTCATCTTCATTTTGACTGAAGTCTTGCTTTGAGTGCTGAGTGTGGCTTAGGAGGAGGAGAGGTTGTTGGGGGTCGCCTTCTTCAATTTTTTGTTCATGACTTCAGGGGAGATCGGAGGTAGGTTCGGGAGAGGAAGGGACCTTCACGAGCCATCGAAAAAAATATAGCAGCTTCTTCCAGGGGAAGATATATAGCAATGCTGGGAGGGTTCCGTCTCTCTGCAGGATACTGGCATCTAAGGGGAAAAGAGTGGAGAAGGGATTATTGAATGCTTTCACCTTCGTTGTATGGCTTCACTTTGCTTTGGAGGCCGACCTACTGAGGGGATTCCTATTTAGGAGAGATCTGTGGCAGTTGAAGGGGAACTGTCTTGCTGAGCAGTCTAAAATAGGGGAACCGCCAAGCTCTAGTAGGCAAATCGAATAGCTACAACTACAGAGGAGCTTCGGAAGAACAATTGGAGAAGGGATTATGCCGTCAATGCGAGAATCTAACCAGAGGAATTGTGAAGGTACTACTGAACGCTAGGGGATGTCTGTTTAACCCTGATTCGACACAGGAATGGGAATTGTTTGTCGATTGATTAGGAATTGGGAAAAGAGAGCAAGTTGAATTGACTGTTGTGTGCAAACTGTTTGGTTCATGTTTGAATTGCTTTCATGTATATCTTCCCTCATACACATATCTAATGGAGGCACAATAATTGATATGATTTGCTTAGCATTGAATAGGTATTATCTCGCAATTTATGATACACACAGTAGCATAAATCACTTGCTGTTTTAACAAGGCTTATGAAACGAATGCCATGCGCTTATCGATTGGGCTTATTTCGGTGTTTTGTCATATTGACTTTTCTTTTTCTCTCTCTAATCCTCTAGTGATATGGAATCGATAGAAACTGATGCTGTGACTCTATAGAATGGAGTAACACATAAGTAAACATTAGAGTTCGACATGGAGTAATCCTCTAGGAGGTCTCGATTGGAATAATTGAATAAAAATGTGTTTTGATTGTGTGTTAAATTAGTGCAAAGGAATTTCGTATTCAGCATAAATATGATACCATGGAATCTTAGCAGATGCTTTGTACGTTTGCTTTCTGCAGAGTCTTTGTCTCTCATTGCAGAGATTTGAAGTGGGATCAAGTGCTCCCTGTGTCTATCTTATGGCATAGGTATACGAAAGTTCCATTACCAGCAACTTTAAGAACTAAAATTAATCATCTGTTGTACGAACTTTGTAAAGTACAAGTAGTTTAGGAACAAAGGCATTTGGATCGTGCATATGGTAAGATGATATCATTACCTCTATGTCCAAAAGATATGAGAGATAAGTTCACATGGTATAACTTCGTTACGAGAGGATTCGTCTAGGGGAAATCCTTCTGCCTGTGGTGGTAGTCCTATTCCTTGCCAAACTTTCTTACTTCATCAGCCGATATAGTTGTTGTTTCACTTAAGGTTAACTTGCACATTCCTTGTTTAATATCATGAAACCTCGATGGATAGCATAGCCTTTTTCTATTTTTGACTGAAACTATGATTTCAATCAACCTCTAAATGGTTTTGAGTAAATTGCTCCTAATGGAAAAAAGACAACACAAACAGAATCGAACTTGTCCAAGAAATTTCCTTGCATGAACCTTAGGAGAAGTAATTTAAGTACCTCCTCCTTTCCAAAAACATCTTGATATACCGGATGAACTCGACGTGAAAGTTAAGGTAAGAGAAAGAGCATGGAGGATATAAAGGGAAAAGTGTGAGCAAGTGAGGGTATGGTCAGACATATGTGTGTATATATCTATGCTTGAGAGGAAGTGAGCTTGGAAGAGTGAGTGCGTAAGTACGAGGGTGTGCAAGGTAGTGGGAGAAGAGTGTGAAACTATCAATTAGAGATATGATTGTGGCCTCCAAGCAATACAAGTTGATCAATTTCGGGTGATCTCAGCAAAAGATAAGCACATATAAGCATCTTTCCCTTGGGTTTAGGTGCTTATCAAGAACACGGTTTGTCAAAATAGTGAGTCACAAGGGAGCAACTGTGGTGTGCTAGCATAAAGTCAACGTGGCTAGTTCTATCTATGTATCTATCTATCGATATATCCATCCATCTATCTATCTATCTATCTATCTATCTACTAACCTACCTACCTACCTACCTTTCTACCTACCTATCTATCTATCTATCTATCTATCTATCTATCTATCTATCCATCTATCTATCTATCTATCTTTCTATCTTTCTTTCTATCTATCTATCTATCTATCTATCTATTTATCTATCTATCTATCTATCTATCTAGGTAATGCTGTGCGTGAATACACTAGGACTATCGGGATACTTTTTTACCTCTTTAGGAGGTTTTTTCCCCCTTCTTACGTATATGCCTATTGCCCTAACGGGTTACTTATCTTTGTACATTCTGGTGGTATTACATTCAGTATTGTGTGTTGTGCTCCAAGCTTCTTCTTCTTCATTGTGGTGTTTGTGTGCTTCTACAGACCTCAAACTCCAACAATTGGTATCAGAGAAGGTTGTCGCTTCATCTATGGCATCGTCGACACCCATCCGGTCATTTTCTCAGAATCATACGAAATTTAGTGAGCATACTCATGGTGATTAGTAGATCAAAATATCTTTGCTTTGTGGTGCCGAAATCGTGATTTGAGCTGGTTGGACAGCTTTTGGTATTTAGTATATGAGGTTAAAATAATTAAAAAAAAATTCTAAGTGAGTAGACAACAAAAAGCTCTGCAAGTATGACTCATTTTTTGGACATAAGTTTGTGAGAAGGTCAACTAATTCCTAGGGGGTTCCACCTACTTCTAACTATACTTTGGAGGTTAGTAAACTCAAAAATTGGTATTAGAGCAAGAAATGGAAGCTTGGAGAAGGTTGTAATACTTTGGTGAAGAATTTGAAGGTATTGGCGTAGAGGTTCATCATCAATACTAAACAAAGGTAGAATGACATAGCAAGGAAGAATCTCAAGCAAAGAAAGGTGCATAAACTTCATTACAAGGGTAAATCTCATACTTCTTTTATCACACATATCCAAAAGGAGGGTTAAAGTAGGAAGTTTGGTATTTACACAATGGGCAATCAACATGCACAAATAGAAAAGCTTGATAAGAACAACTATCAAGCGTGGTGATTTAGAATCACGACATACTTGCAAGGTAGAGGCTTTTATGGTTTGATTGATGGAATAGATATCAAACCTATATTACAAGAGGATCCAAATCAACAACAATTGAGGGAGTTTAGACTTTGGAATGAAATTGACAAAAGGTTTATATTCATTTTATCACAAAATATTCAAGATTCAATGGTAGGACACATATAAGATCTAGACACAAGTAGGGATGTTTGGCTTGCATTGGAAAGGTTGTATGCTATAGGTACAAAAGCAAGGAAGATTCAACTTAAAAAGGAGTTAAACAACATAAAGAAAGATGCAAGGACATCGATCAATGATTACTTGTTGAAGGTTAAAGAGATTGTAGATCAATTGGGATCAATTCAAGTTCATGTGGAGGACAACTTGTTTGCACATACTCTCAATGCACTCAAGGATGATGAGAGATGGAAACCATTCATTACTTCAGTTTATGTTAGAGAAGAATTACCAAATTTTGATCAGCTTGTTACTCTCATGCTCACAGAGGAGATGAATCTAAATGGCTCTACTTCAAATAAAAAAGGATCTCAACAACAAGCTCTTTATGCAGGATCATCAAGAGGAGGAAGCAAAGGTAGAAGAGATTGATAGAGGTCTAGGAAGAAGGAGTGATGATCAAGGGACTTCCAGTGGCTCCTTCAACACAAGAGCAAGAGTAAGATCAATCACTAGAGGTACGAGAGGCTACTACAACTACAATCAAAGACAAAGGAATGAAGATAACAACAATTGCTACATATGTGGAAGGTATGGACACTTGCAAAAGATTCTATCAAAATGAAACTTATCAAGGTGGTAATTGAAGAGGAGGCTATTCAAGAAGAGGTAAACAATAAGGAAATTATGTAGTTGAAGGTAAAAGTGATTATTATGATTCTCTTCTTATGATGAATGTAGAAACTAAGATGAATCGCAATAGTGATGTATGGTATGTAGACAGTGGTTGCTCTAACCATATGTCTCATGATGCTTCATGGTTTTAAAATGTGCATAATCCTTCATGTAAAGGCCATGCTGAAATAAGAGATGATACAATACATAAGATTATGGAGGTTGAAGAAGTTTTTATGTAAGATAAGTGCAAGATGAATTGCTTGATGGATGTACTTTATGTGCCAATAATCACTAAGAATTTGATGTTTCTTGATCAAATGGTAGAAAAAAGTTTGAAAGTAAGATTTAATCATGCATGTTGCTTCATTGAGGATCCAAAGCAAAGGAGGTTAGTTGCTAGAGGTAAAAAACAAGGTAGATTGTTTACATTCAAGGTAAATCCAAATCATACAAACTATTTCTCTTATGGTATGCATAGAATAGAAGAGCTTGATCTATGGCACAAGAGGATTGGCCACATGAATGTACATATGTTAAAGCAGCTATCAAAGAGGAGGATTGTTGAAGGATTACCTGATCTTACCAAGCAACATATGGTGCATCTTTGTGAAGCATGTCAAATGGGTAAGTAGAGTAGACAACCTTTCAAGCATTCAAGCTATATAAGCAATGGTTTGCTAGATCTTATACACACATGTTGAGATATCGAGCTCAACATGTGATGATCCAAGATGACATGTATCACTTTTTCATTTCTTTGACATGTATAGTAGTCATACTGATATACGTCAGGGATACTTCATTGAGCTATACTAAATTTATCTATCGAGTGATGGCACGTTTGTTTCTTGCCAGCTCACTCATGCGCGGACATTAGGTTTTGCTTATGTATTGATCTTTATATATTGCACTTGTTGTATTCTTGTTTTTAGGTCATTCTTATACATTCCTTTTATGAAATAGAAGAAGAAGAAGAAGAAGATCATTCTTCCTTGCCCCAATCTGTGTGTGTGCTTGTCCTTGATTGTAATATTATGTGTGTGAGCTCTCTTCCTTATCTCCTTCCTTGTGACATGGTATGAGAGCCAATGTGGCTTCAGAAAGCTCGTGGAGAAGGCCGACTGTGAAGAGCATGCGAGAAGGCGTGGAGAAAGCATAATTCACAAACAACCTCAGATTGCTATGAAAATTGGTGTGAAGGTAGAAGACGTCAAAATATTTTCATGAGTTATCCCCTTAGGGTCATTTGTTTTTGTCAGATCAAAGTTTCGGAGCCATCTCGACCTCCATTTCAAGCCTGTAAGATGGGGCCCATAGAAAAACCAGGTTAGTTTGCAAAATTCTAACTTGCATCATGTTCGGAAACACTCATATATTTGAGATCCAAAATTTCAAGCAATTCCGTCTACTATTTATACACGAAAACTGTGTTTCTTTGAGATTGAATTGTCACGTCATAGTGTGACAGTGTTCAAGCAGAAGTGCTGCTTGTAGTGTTTTGCAGTGTTGTGAATAGCTGCAAAACTGGAAAACACAGATGGAATGAGTTAGCTTACGAGCGATAAGCTAGACAAGAACAACTTCCATGCTTGGAGATTCAGAATGATGAATTTCTTGATGGGAAAAGGCTCTTGGAAGTACATCGAAGGAGAGAATGAAAACGCTCTACAATTACCAGAGATGAATCAGACTGCAAACCAGTTAAGAGCATATGAAGAATGGAATCAAGGAGCAGGAAAGGTAATGTATTGGCTATCTGTTTGCATACATGATAGCATGATTGGGCACATAAGAGATATCATTAGTTCTTTATTTCGATTTCTTAATGAATATGCATCCTCCATGTATCCTTTTATCTACATTTCTAGAATCTTGCTACTAGCTACTAGACGTGCTTTTTTTCTTTCACCTTGATCATACTTCTTTTTTATCTCTATATTCTCCTTTTGTAGCTTCTCATTGTTGTTTTTCAACTCATCAACTTGCATCTTTAGAGTAGCATTCTCCATCTTTAATTTGTTGATTCCTTCATTTGCTATTGCCAACTCCGCTTTCATCTTCTTAAGCACTTTTTGAGTCTTCAATACTTGATCTGATAAATTTTCACTTAATGCTTTTAATTGGTTTTTCTCTACATGTGCTTGTTCGTATTCTCTATCTGCTTCTATGAGTCATCGTTGGGTGTTCATGGCAATTTGAATCATATATTTGGCCATCGGTTTCAATTGTGCTACATCCACATTCGACCATGTTTGAGGTATGGCTGGAGTTTCCCTTGTTATAACATATTTTCCTTTGTTTGTGTGTATAGTCATGTTGAATGGCTATCGAATTTGTAGTTGAAGATGTGGCTAAGCCTCCTTTTTTGGAATTCCTTTTGAACTGCTACCTTCATGAAGCACATCCATGGAAGATGGCTCATTAATAACCCTTATTGGCAAGATGGGCTTCTTGATTCTTAATTCCTCTTCCTGTTGAGCTTATTCCTTGGGGTGGATAAAAGTTGAGCCTTCATCTTATGCATCTTCTTGAAATTGTAGTTTGGTGGCATCATTGATTTGGATTATATGTGTGTTATTCCTTTTTGGAGTCCTTGTAATTACTTCTTCCATTATGCTCTCTCTCATTATTTGGGGTTCACTGACCACTTCTTGTTGATCCACCATTTGATCCAATTCCTCCCAACATCCATCATCATTAATATATGTATTGAGATTGACATTAAAAGTTGATTGATCCTCTTTTTCCATTTGATCTCAAGCATGAGCTTTAGTTCTCTAGTCCCAACTCCTTATAACTATTGATTTTGGAAAATATTTTGCCTATTTGTAGCTTGCCTCTAGCTTCACTCGACTGCCTATAATGGTGACCTTGAACTGTGAGGTTCACCTACCCTTCCATATGCATGTTAGTTGCTTGAAGAGCTTCTTCTAACTCAGCTTTTGTGATAGACGGTGGTTGAGCCAAAGTGGACTTTGTAATAGTATGAGTTCATTTAGCCGATGGAGTTGTAGGTGCTTCTTCAAAATTCATCTTTCTTTTGGACCCTCTCATGGTTGCTCGGGCATTGGTGCCAACTTCCTCTACGATCATGAAACCATGCTTCTTCTTTGGTACGATGACTGATTTGATATATTTCGCCATCTCCAATGTAGATGGCATTTCCCTTAAATAATCATGGATATTCAAAGCATGGTAAATGAGTGTTGCTCTAGCACAATGGTGAGAACCACATTAAGAAGCTCCAGCTCCTTAATGTCAATCTGCGGAAGAGATAGAAGTGATATGAAGATCGTGAATATGAGATGAAGTGAGAGTGAAGGTGAGAAGCATAGAGATGCACACATACATACACACACACAACGAAGAGACAAGCAATACACAATGGAAGGTAGGAAATCAACTCTATTACTCAAGAACACTCTTACAAGCTCAAAATAGCTCTAAGATCTTCTCTACTCAAACAATCTACCTCAAAAATGAGCTCTCTAGCTCTTTTTATAGATTCTAGATTAGTTTTGACCGGTTTCACATCTAGTGTCCGGCATAGTTAAAAAATAGGTTCTAGATGCTATTTGAAAGGGTAAACGGTGTTTCAAAATAACCAAAATTGGTATGCTCATTCTACCTAAGCTCCTCAAGCTCGAGGACTCCTCGGCTTGCACAAAATGGAGCTATAAATTACAAAAAGGGTTTTTTCTATGTTACATATGGTACAAAAGTGATGAAAATCACTGTTGGAGGTTTTTGAAAAGTATTTTGAAACATATTTGTTTGAAAAAATGATCCGACTGACTCCCTGCTTCTTCGTTACGCTCTGTCTTCACATGCTTTCGCATCTTCTATGCCTCTTGCTACTGCCAACACCCCCCTCCCTCTCGCTTCTGCCGTCCTCGACAGAACCTTGTTGTGAGGTCTGTCGGATGTAATTCTGTAGGAGGTCCTGAGCGAGGGTGTGTTCTGATATGCGAATTCCTCAGGCCAGATCAGCCTCTAGTTTCTCCCAATCAATGGGTTGCGGTTCATCGGATGGTGGGAGTAGATAGTGCGTTGAATATACCATCTGTTTATAGGCAAATAATTGAAGCAAATATGTGGGCCTGCTGATGAACACTTCTGAATGATATTCCCAGAAACCCGTTGTGAACATTTCTTCGAAGTTCTGCTTATAGCATGCCGGTAAGTATTTAATTCGACAGTGCCAGGCGTAGCACACCCGGAGTGATGGTGTTGTACTCATGTCATAAGCTAAATCTAGATTCCCATGCTCGAAACCCGGGGTGTTTACATGTGGTTCCTTGACGCGATGGAAGACCTTGAATACCATCTGCATCATGTCAAATATCTTGACAGTCATTGCACTGATACATCGTCCATATGTTTTAAGCGAGGGAGCCAATGACGAATCATTGCCATCATGTATCCAATTGTTGGTGGTCCCGTGGGTGGAGTGAAGTACAGGTAATTAAACCAATCCTAGCATTGCTTTTTGTTTTGTACTTTAATGGCAAATGCCTTTCAAGATCGGCGACGTGGCATGGGTCCCCAACATGGGTTGTACTTCAAGTGGAGAGGTGCCTTGACCCAAGTACTCATCATCTCTGGATATGCTTGTAATAAATCCTTGCGCCAATCTGGTTGATAGATCTCTCCTCATTGCACATCTAGTGGCAAATCTTTCGGTTCAAATCGAGTTGTGTGGGAGGGCTTCTTGCCTATTTCTTTTTCTATGGCCAGCTGATATTCTGCCATTAACATAAAATAAGGTTTGTATTGTAGCTCATGCCCAGATATGTATCTGCGAGGGGCCAAGTGATCAAAATAGGGAGATTGTAAAATTCTTTCTTCTATCATTGCCATTGCGTGTAACTGCGCCTCTACCCGTGCTGAGTGGGTTCTGCCTAGTTCTTCAACCGTCTTCATCCATGCGGGAGTGGGAAGTTCAAAAGTCGTGTGGCCTTCGGCCTTGACTTGTCCGCCTGGGATTGGTTGGGGTTCATATGCTTCTTCAAAGGTTTCCTCCACCGGAATAGTCACTGTTTCTTCCTCTGTTGGTAGTTCGGGTGGGGAGTCTGGCCTAGGTGGTGCTTCATATGTCGCTATCCGTGATTGAAGAGTTGATACCTGGGCCCGTAAAGCATTGAGTTCCTTCAGGAGAAGGGTCCGCAGGAGCTAGTAGTCCTTGTTGTATTGGTGCTCTTAGCTGGAGTAGTTTATGATCTTCTTTCAGCTTCTGATATTCCTCGTTCATGCTGTCGTACTCATCTAACAATCTGACATGATCATCTAGCAACATTTTCATAGATTCTGAGGGAACATCCTTAAAGCGACTGGGGCTCAACGGTTGGTCTGGTTAATTTAGAGCGGCTTCCAAATTTTCTCTGCTCTATTCTTGTAAACGCTGGTTCTCTTCTTTCGCTACTTCCAAGTGTCATCTGAGTAAGCCCATGTTCCTGGTAAGTGTCGCATTGCGAATCGTCTGGGCCCTTAACAAGTTGTCTATGTTAGTGATGGCCTCTTTTGTCTTTTCTTCACTTTCTAGTTCAAGTTTATGATATGCCTCTCGTAGCTCTTGGTAGCGGGTGTTGAGTGAGGCATTCTCGATGGATAGTGAATTGAGCTGCGACTGTAAATCATGCGTTGTCTATTGCAGCGTCCGGTAATTATTGCCAAGAGATGCGAATCCATCTCTCACTTGAGTCATGCATGTGAACATCTGGCGAAATGCGATGTCTATAGTGGGTGATAATATTAATGGTGTGGTGAATGCTGATGCTATGTTTAAGGGAGTTGATGCAATGGGAAGGGGGAATAGGGATGGGAGAGTGGATTCTGTGGTGATTGTGGAAAATTGTGATATGCCTATGTGTGGTGGTGAAATGAATGAAGGGAGTGGTGGGGCAGTGGGTGGTGATATATCCATGTCATTCGATGTGGTATCGAGTGCGGTGACCGTGAATAGTGGGGTGACAGTGGGTGCGTGCGTGGGTGTAAATACAGGATTCACAAAGGTTGAAGAGTAAGTTACAGAGGGGGCCTCTTGTATTGCTTGGTGGAACGGGGAAAGCGGAAAGACGATGGGTCGGGGAGGTGATACAGGGGAGAAAGTCAACGAGGGTAGAAATGGAAAAAAGGGTCTTGGCGGTGTGGGGAAGGAGGGGAAGGAGGGATGGAGAAATGGACTAGATAGAAAGGTAGAAGTCCTAGGGGGTAGACTAGGTTGAGCGGGTGCGGGGAGGGTGAGAGGAATGGATCCAACAAAGCCTTCTGCTACAGTGCTATCCAAAGATGTGGATGGTCTAGGAGAGATTGGACGTACAGGGGAGATTGGAGAGACGGGAGGTGAAAGAGGAGCGGTTGGGGTGGCGGGTACTTCGGTTATAGTGGTGGTATGTACAGTAGTAGTGTGGGGTGGGGAGTCGATAACAATGGTGTCTTCTGCCAATGAGCCTTCAGGGATTATATGTGCTTCCCTGGCCTGTTCTGAAGTTTGGGCACCTGTCGGTACGCGAATGTATTCACCTGGTTTGGTTAGTAAGCGAACTCTGCGAGGGTCAAACTGCGGTAACGAATTTCTCTGCAAATATCTTAATGCTTTATTAGATCCCACAGATTTAACAAGTTCCTTGAAGCCTTTGATGTATACTTCTTCGAAACGGCTTGAGACAAGTTCTTGTTCTATGAGTGCTTGGCTTTCTTCCTCAGTTAACTTCTTACGCACCCAAACTTTTTCCATAGTACGATATAATTTTTTGATTGCCAGCGTATAAGTTGCTGCTTCGAAGGTTTCATCCTCATGCGTATTGGTATCACCTTGGGTGTTTGTTTGCTGTCCTTGTTCATATGTCTGCACATTCTCTTGGGAGTCATGAGCGCCCTGGCTGGCTTCATCATCGCCCTCATCATCATCTGTTTCTGTTCTTTCCTCTTCAGAGTTGGACACTACTTGTCCTTGCTATTGATCAGGTGGAGTGGTCGGGTAGGTTGGTCGTTCATATTCCTGAGAGAAAATCTGGCCTTCAGAAAACTGAAATTCATTGGAGAAGGCATCTGGCATTTCAAAATCAAAGGTTGTATCTATGGGTTCCGCTTCCATGTTGGGTATCGGAAAAGAAAATGCTTCCGCACCAATAGTGGTGGGAACTTCTACTGCAGTGGTAGTAGGTTCCTGAACTGATGTTGCCTGTGAGGTAACTTCACTAGTAGTGCCTTCTGTAATGATAGGTTGTGATAACCGTATGCGAATAGGTTGTACAATTGCAGTGGCTTTTGTCGGAGACTGTTCTAGAGAGGGTTGCGGTGACGGTGATTATGGGACCTGTAGGCATGGAATGGTTCCTCTCATGCGCTTGCCTGCTTGTCCTTTGCTAGCCTTCCTAGCTTTCTTTGTTGTCCCTTTGAATGCTTTCAACTCCTTGCTTGTCATTGCATGCTCCATTGGCAAGTTGTATGCCAAACACATATATACAATTCTCGTACGAGCGCAGCAGCCATGGATTACCTTCTTCCTCTCCCAACAGTGATGTGCTAAGTATAGTTGATCAATGATCCAGCTTGCCAGATCAACTGTCTGGGATCCAATACAAGATAAATACAATCCAAACCAGATGCGCTTGTGGGGCATGGTGAATCTATCCTGAGCGGGGAAAGCGAAATGCTGCATGCATATCCTCAATGGTTTAGAGAGCTCAGGTGTGATTGCTGAAATATCTTCCCACTTAATGATATCTCCATGTTTCATTGGCTCTAGAACCAGCCTTTCGTGCTCCATCGGAGTATGCATTCCATGTATCTTGATGGAAGCTCTAATCAGGTCTTTGGAAAGATAAAACTTCTTAAAGGGCGGGTCATTTACCAAGGACGGCAAAATGAATGTGCCTGGTAGGTCTTTGTTCTCAGAGGATGCCAAAGTGGTTATTAGATAATAGCATCTATAGAAATCTGGTTTAGGCAAAGGATTACTGAAATATTCTAAGCCTGTCTCTCTTGCCCAAACATGCTTTAAATCTTCTGTGTTCTGTAATGCTTCAAACTCTCTTGAGAAAAACTGGTGCTTGTGCCGCGTGCGGGTATCAAAAGTCAAATTGGCCTCAAAAAGGAAATCTGCATCCGCCAATGGGCCTGGTAATCCTTGGAACCAATGAGAGTTGCGATGAATCTTCTCAGTATATCCCCTAGGAGGATCGTCAATTGGCATAGGTCCTGGAAATCCCTGGAATTCTAGTGGTTGAGCCGTAGGATGTGGTTCAGCTAGTAATTCGCCAATATTTGCCATGGGTACACTGGGGCCAGCCTTAGATGGTCCTTCTGCCTGCATGATGAATGATGCGAGTGTGTAGCAGATCTGCTACAAAAGATTAACACATTAGTATGGAAATTAATCATGATCCCATTAAAGTGAGACCGTAATCCCTTTCCATAACCGATATGTAACCTGTGTAGCCGAGTGTTGTGATGTGGTTTATGGAATGATTGTTGCAAACTAGTGCAGGTCTCTAGACACCTACATGCTTCAGATGATGCATGCATTTCTTGATGAGATGTTATTACAAGTGTTGTAGGGTTATAGTGTGTGGATTTGTATAAGGTTCAGTCGTGAATGAGTTATTACAAGGGTAATGTTTAGTCGGGGTGGGAGTAATGCTAAATAAGGGGGTTGGAGAAGGCGTCTGGATACGTTTCGGTATCCATTTCCTAAGAGTTTCTGAGCGGGTGATATGTTTCTGTTGAGGGACAAAAGGTGATATTGGATGTGGTGGTATGGAAGAGTGAAGAGATTTCTGAGGGGCATATATTACATGGCTTGAGGGTTGAGCTATACTACACTGTTTGGGTACCCAAATCTGCATGGGTGTGGGTCGATTTGTTAGGTACTTTTTGGCGATCCAAATCTGTCGAATGTTTGTACTCGTAGAAGAAGGTCGAGAAAATGTTGAATATTGACTCTGCTTCTGCCTTGAATTCTTCTTATCGTTGTCTACATTGTTGAAATCTGGTGGTGCTTTCTGTCCTTTTGGCACCTATATTTGTCTCGTGCCTCTTGTTCTGTGGTACTGATACTGCAGCTTTCTTCCTTGTGTCATCTAATATTACCGTCGGTCTGCGTTCCTTCGTCGTGGTTGAATCCTTTGTGGGTGAGGTTGAGAGGTCAGATGGACACTCTGCTTTGGAAAAGAAGGGAGGTCCAACACTTGCGAAACTTGTCCATTAAGAGGTGAGGCATTCTGTACCACAGATCTAGGCCAGTCCGCAGTAAGTGTGGAAGGATGGGCACTGCAGGGTGTTTTGCCCATGTGGCTGTTGATGCAGTCCACCTGACCTGCAATGGTCCCCATTTATCCACTGCTGGAAAACCAGGGGAAAATCTCCTAACAATCGTCTATCTGGCCCCTATCCATCAGCAAGCTCTCATGGGTTGACTTTGGAAGGAGCGTGCTTAGCCGAGGGCTTTGACCAAATATCTTTCGGTCCTCCGTCGCAAGCGTTTCATAGGGTCTAGGGTTACATACCTCAGGCGGAGTGTTGTTAGGGAAGTGAAGCGGTATCACTCGCTTCTGATCTAAGGTTCCGATCTGCAAGGAGCCTTGTCTAAGATTTAGGTCCACTGAGTGATCGTATAGCCAATCTTGGCCAAGGATTAGGGGTTCTATCAGGTCATCATCATGGCACACTAATAGCTTCGCTATCATGGTCACATCGTTTATGAGGATAGGAAGGTCCACCTCACCCATGCAAGGGGTTTCCATGCCTCCTAGCCCTATGAGGTATGCCTCAATCGGCCGCATTTCTAATCTTGAGTCCTTATAGTGGGACCATCTAATCGCACTAGTCGCAGCACCTTAGTCAATTAAAGTCCTGAGCTCTTGGCAAGGGTTGCCGTGCTCTAGCCTGACTGTAATGAATGGTCTCCGATCCACTATGCTAGGATGAGTACTTGACTTTGCTTGACACATGGCCATGGGGTATCTGGGTTTTGTTTCCAAATGGTTATAATGTTCACTCCCTAGTCCTTGTCTTCTTAACTTCATGCGCTTAATGCGTTCTATAGCTTCTGCCTGAGCTTCAGCTCTCATTCTATTTTCTTCCTCCTTATGCTTCTTTGCCAACGTGAGTCGTCCAAGCATATCCTCAGTAAGAGGTTCCTGGTATAGCCTGAATCTACAGCCACTAATGTAATTAGGCATTATGTCTCCTTCTAAGGTGGCTAATTGTACTGCTCCACTTGTCGAGAGTCTGTTAATGATCATAGGTCCATAACCTCGCTTTTCTAACTTTCGTGCGTGTTGATTCAGCGTATATACTAGGACTAAATCTCCTTCTTTTAAGCCTTTATCTTTCACATGCACATCAAAATATGCTTTCTGTCGATTCTTTGCCGCATATATACCTGCTGTTTCTTTCAACCTTGTTTCTCCTAATCATTCCAAGTTCATTATTCTTGCTGATAATTCATCATCTAAAAGGGAGTTGCATTGAGTACAATCTTGTAGGCCACTTGATGTGCCCAAACAGCGTGGTGTAACTATTTGTCTCAATCCGAACATTTGTTGTTCACGAGTTTCGTCGATACGTTACACAGGATCTTGTTAGTGCTTTCAGCCTGACCATTGGCCTGAGGATGATATGGTGTGGATTTCTTGTGAATCACCATAAATTCCTATAACAAATATTCAATGACTTAGTTTAGAAAGTGAGTTCCTCGATCGCTCACTAACTCTATAGGCAATCCATATCTTGTAAAGACACTTTCAAATAAGAACTTTGCAGTCATGTGTGCATCATTCTTTTTTGTGGCCTTTGCCTTTACCCATTTGGTAAGATAATCCGTTGCTACAATAATGTATTCAGCATGTGTACCTTTTGCAGGGGGGTTAATGGATCCTACAAAGACTATACCCCACTTAGAAAATGCACGTCCTCCCATCATGGGTTTCAATGGCATTTCATCTCTGCGAGTAGGAAATTGAGTTCTCTGGCACACATCACATCTCTTTACATAGGTATGTGCATCCATGTGAAGAGTGGGCCACCATAATCCTGCAAAGAGGATGGCTTTTATTATTCTGTCGGGTCCAAAATGACCTCTTGCAACACCCTGGTGTGCAGTCTCTAGTACACTCAAGTAATCGCTTTCATGAACACATTGCCTTAAGTATCCGTCTCGTCCTCGTTTGTATAGATTCTCGCTGATAAGTGAATAATCTTGAGCTTCCTGCTCGAGACTTCCTTGTCGTGCTAAGGTCATTCCTTGAGGGAATGTCTTCATCCTCAAGTATGTTACTAAAGGTTCACTCCATTCTGGTGTGAGAGACATGTGATATAACGTAGCATGTTCTACCAGTGGTCTTTCACAACAAACATGGCATTCTTTACACAATTTGTAGACATCTGCTTCCATAGAAGGCCAATAGACTCCTAGTCTATGCAGCGTTTTCAATGTACGATGTTTCCAATGATGTTGCTTTAATGCACCTATGTGTGCTAATTGCAACCAATTCGCATGTTCTGATTCATCTACACAACAAGCAAGAATCTTTTTATTATCTTGTTTATATATACTTCCTGCTATTATTTGGTATCTTTGAGACTTAGTAATCTCTCCTTCCTTGATCCTTATTTTAGGATTCTTGGGTCCATACATGAGAATAGGGACTATCGGCTTAGCCCATTCTGGTACTATCTCAAGGTTAAACAAATATGCATCGTGTAATTCATCCGCTATCCCTTGAGGAGCTTCTCCTGTGGTTAATCTTGAAAGGTGGTCAACTCTAAGATGTGTCTTTCCTTTCCTGACTACTACTTCAAAATCATACTCCATGAATGGTTTCTTTCTTCTTTCTTTTCTTACCTTCACTCTTGTCAGTAACTTGTGTAGCTAATCTCACCTCATTCATAAGTTCTTCATGTCTCTGAGGGTGAACTTCTACTTCGTAGAAATATTCTTCCTCTGATGCAAAGGGTGGGTCCATAATAATTGACTCTAAATCGAAATCACTCGCATCCTCAAATGCATCAGTACTAAGTTCACATTCTTCAATAATTGAATCACACATGATTGGCTCTATTGTGAAAATTGAAATGTCATAGCCATCCTCGTCATAGTGGGGTGTCCATTGTTCTTCATTGATGGCTACGTCCATGGTTGCTAGGATTTTTGCCCAACCATGGAGTTGAATTCTTCGTCTGGAAATACTACAGGTGCGTAAGCTGGGTCTTGAAGGGCTCATGGATGTTGTTCTAAACCTAAAGTCATGGCTTCTAACCGTTCTTCCTCTTGTTTAGCTAGTTTACACATCCATAAATGAGTATCTTCGTGTAACCATGAGGGATCTGATTCTAATGATTGTACCGATTCTGTTTCTACCTGTGTCTTATGGATGGTATTCCATTGTATCGAGGGTACGTCTCGATGTGAGTAGTCTTTAAGATTGACTTTGGTAGTCACTCCTAAATGTTGCAAGTACAAGGAATTAGTTCCCCAATCTTGTACAATTTGTAGCTGAGGCATGAATGGTCGTCCTAAAATCATCTCATAAGCAGTTTTTCCCAAAATCACAAATGGCGAAAGTATGCTCAAATTCCACACCACAAGTGGTGAGAGATATGCCCTCTAATAAGCCTAATGGTTTTTCTATATGTCCATCAGCCATTTGTAGTTTCATCGTGGTAGGTCTCAATGCTGGCTTACCCCAACGTTTCCATAAAGCGGTGGTAGTGATGGCTACTCTAGCTCCTGAATCTAAGATGGCTTTGGTGGTATAGCCATGATGGGTTATTGGAGAATAAGTGTTACCTTCCTCTCCTTCACTTACATCTCCGATTCTTTCTACTGGTATCTCTGGTACCTTCTTATGTGATCCTATCTGTGAGGGAGTAGTAACAAGCTCAGGGAATCGATTTGCTACATGTTTCCACAGTTCTGGTTTAACCTTCAACAATTCCTCTAGAGTGAGGTTACATTGCACTTTGGTATTCTTGATCACTTTCGTGTTTCTAGGGATCACGGATTCTTCATTCCTCACTATTATCATGGGTGCTCTCATACTAATAGACTTAGCTTCCCAAGGTCATGTGAACTGAGGTAATTCTTGCAAAGAATTGGAGTCAAAACCTGTGTGTTCACTCAGTTGCTCTTCCTCTACACCGTCGTAAATAGAGGGAATGCCTTGGGGAAATTGCTCCTGCAAGTCATCTATTTCTTGAATAGGAGGATGGGTTCCTTGTTCTTTTCTCCACTTCTCTTCTTGGATTTCTCTCAGAAATTCATGTGAATACCTATGCATGGAAGACAGGTGGTCCTCACCTTCTGTATCTGGTACTTGAGACAGTGTATTCCTTTCCTGTGTCTCTGAGGCAATAGGATTCCTTTGCTGATTCTTTTTCTCTTTGCTATCAATTAGGTATTCTAGCCTCTCCATGAGTCCTTGAAAGTGCAATTCCGGTTTCGCCATGTTCTTCCAATTAAGATATCTAGAGGCCTCAAACATAGCTTGTGCTAATTCTACCATCTTCATGCAAAGTTTAGTCCTCTCGATTTCTAAGTTTGCTCGATGGTAGTTCTTACTCATTTCAGCTATTTGAGGTCCTTCTTTTATTCTGCCTTGATACGCGCGAAACATCATGTCTAGGTTTTCTAGTATGGGTTTCGCTAAAACTGATCTTGATCTTTGCGCTAGGTTCTCTTGATTCAATTTCTATGAAGTCAATTCTAGGATTTTGGCTCTCGATTCCTTGAGACTTCCTTCCAATTTTGTTATCCTCTTACTCCACTTTCTCTTAATCCTTTCTCTGGAATCTTTCCAAGATTTAGTCTTCTTAGTGCTAGACTCTCCAACTTCACTAGTTCCGGCTACTTTCTCAACGTTAGGCTGTTGGTTCTGTAAGAGTGCCTAGGCTCTCGTTATAGCTTGGATAGGCACGTATGTAGGTTTGGATCTATCAGCATTGGGTGTTACATTTGAGGCATTAGCAGGGTTCTTCAGACAATCTTTGATTATGTGCTCTTTACCACAATCGGCACAAAAGCCTTGTATGTTATAGTATTGTGAATGTCCCACTATTGAAGGATGTGGACAATCCTTTATGAAATGGTCTCCTTGGCACCTAAAGCATGGTCCTCTAGGGCCCTGTGGTCTTTGTTGTCTCAATTGGGGCCGTGGATTAGGATTTGTATACATCACATTAGTGTAATCATGCTCCCAACTGGGTTCCAATGGTGGACTATCGTACTGATATGTTTCCACATGTTCTGGTGACTCTGTGTAATACGCGGGTGGACTATCTACATGTGTAGAGTCAAAACTGTTTCAGTTAGGGTCACTTTCTGTGATCAGGGGTGATGAAGGCACTAAAGCCCTATTGAGGTTCTCTTCTGCAGCAGCGTATTTTACTGAGATGACATTAGCTGGCGGGGGTGGCTGCTGTGCTAAGACAGGTTGAGGTCTCTGTTGAGCCTGATAAGTATAGTTCTGAGGAGGCCAATAGTAATGAGGCTGAGCATTATATTGACCTTGATACCTACCTGGTTCCGGGTATGCTTGCGGGTAGTTCTGTCTCACTACTTGTTTGTTGTACGGGCAGTCTTGGGCTGTATGATTGGTGTATTGTCTCTCAATCGTACAGTATTGGCCACTAGGATGGGCTTGTGGTTGTGTTGCATTGGGGCACATATTTGCCATATGATCACCACCACAGGTGTAACAATGCTTGTTTGTTGTTAACCTAGGCATCTATTTGCTAGAAACTCTTAGTTTCTGGGCCACTTTCTTTGCTAGGTCTTCTATCAAGCTAGAAAGTTTTGAAGATGCTAGAGATGAACAATCTGAGTCTTTATAGACCTTTGAGAGCTCCAACTCGTCTCCAAGGTTGTCCTCAATGTCTATACAAATTCTTACACATTGCTCTAGCGTTCTGGGTTCCTTCAAGTATACATAGGGGCATAGTTTAGAGCTCAAGAGGCCGTCTAAAAATAATGACACTTGCTTGGCCTGTGAGGGTAACTCTTGCATTGGACATCTTTCAACATATTGTCTAAACCTACGTCTTGCAAGTCTAACTGTTTCTTGAGGGGTCTGTTTGAAATTATGAATCAATGAAGACGTATCATGCCTGATCCCACTTTTAGAGAATTCCATGATGAATGACTCTAAAAAGTGATGGATATCTCTAAATTGCCTTTGTTGCAATGGTTGGAACCAAGTTAAAGCGGTGTTCTTTAACGTTATTCCAAATGCATTATATTGCGTGAACATATCTTCTACTTGCTTTGCTCGTAGCACTTGCTTAAATTCTGCAACATGATCATAGGGATCTCCTATCCCATCAAAGTAGTTTTTCATGATTCTAGGTTCTCTTTGTCTATCCATTATGTTCGTGTCTATGGTGCTTCTATCTCTCCCTATGGGATGATTGAAACTTACTTCAGGCCTTTCTTTGTTTTTCTCTCTTTGATTACCATGGGCTGAGGATGTTCCTACCCCATGTTGGCTCGCGTTTACGTTTGCTCGAGATGGAGGGAATACCAACTCACCTCTCCATGTGTAGGTATTTCTTGCCTGGTCTGGTACCACAAATACTCTTTCTGAAGTTTCTTCCAGGTATACAACCTTTCCAGGTGTCTCTGGGTCCTTAAATTCATAGATCGTGATGGAGCCTACCTCAGTAGGTTGTTCCGTTTTGTACCTCCAAAATGCTTCATCTGTCTCTTTATTTACAATCAACTCTATGCTTCTGTTGTCCTAAGGGATCCACTCTAGGATTAGTACTCTTGTCAGTACAGATTTCCCTCTAGGTGTCCTAGGTTCTTCTAATGGTTCTTTTCCTTGGGCTCTCACTTCCGTCTCTAACTGAATTACGCCAAACTCATTGGTATTGTTTGGCTGAGTACTTATAATGTACATCGTTCCTTCTTTGTCTATGTATGCATCTCTCTCAAATTTTACCACTGGACATTCCAATCCAATGGGTTGATCCGAATTGTGCATTTGCACCACTTGTCTTCGCAAACCATCCTCATAGATGCAAGCACCTAAGCGGTTGGTTCGAAGAAATTCTAATTGAGTCCTATAGGGTCCTTCGAATCTTTCCAAATATGCTATGTTTGACCCTCCTTCTCGTCTTTCCATGCTAAAGGCCATTTCCGATTCACTCGTATCTGAGTTCAACTAGGGATAATTACTATTCAGCTGTTGAGCCCACGATCGTGCAGTAGTTCCTACACTTGCTTTCGATGATCTAAGGCTTCGTCGGTCTGACGTGTGTTTGCCCGATCTAAGGGTCATGAATTTACTTCCTATAACCGTCAATGTTCCTTGTTTTTAATTGCTTGGTTTTTTTTTTTTATTATTTCTTTAGATTCTTGTCTTGTTTAACTGTATGCGTCAAGAATCGACTTTCTGTGGTACTTTTGAGTTCTCGTTCCGTCAGACTTCAGTTCTTTCCTTTAGGTTTTCATCTCACACACCTTTATTTTAATCTTGGACTTGAAAAATTATGTCTCTTGAACTTGATCGTTTCTATCGTCGTTAATCCACAATGCTAACATTTAGCCTAAGCTAATAATTGACTGAGGGGGTTCAGTATTCTTCCAACCTCAAGTCAGTTGCTTTGAGTGCTATGTTGCCCAAGAAGTCGCACTTCCCAAGCCCTACGTTCTTCACTGCCTTGCCTTGATTGCCCTTGATTGTCCTTGCTAGACCTGTAAAATTCAATGTTTAGAGCACTTCTTAAATGGATGATCAAGCACTTGAGTATAGACACCTTTAAAGTCCCTTAACCTTTGGCAAAATTTTCTTCCAAAGCCCCCATTCTTTCCTAGTCCCACAGATGGTCAACCTCAAAAAATATCCTCTCAAAAAATCAAGCTCAAAAAACGGACTTCGGATGAGAAAGATATGACCGTTCAGACCTTCGAGGGTGAGAACTGACAACTCGGTTTTTCTCCAAATATGAGCTAAGGGGTTTCCTATGAGTCTAATCACCCAAAAATTTGCCAAAAATAGCTCCAAAATTGGTCAAAAATCAAACCCTAAAAATTGTGTTTGGGGTGGACAATCGCGATGGTCTAGGACAATCGCGATGGCCTGGGACCGTCGCGATGGTCCGAAGGTGCGAACTGTCGCGATGGTGTGAATGTGAGCAATCACAATGGTGTGAATGAACCGTCACGATGGTCTAATCAGCGAGCAATCGCGATGGCACCGTTCAATGGTCAACGCGACAATCGCGATGGCGTGAGCCGGTCGTGATGGTCACAAAGCACGATGACGTGAGCCAATCGTGATGGTTCAAATGTCGAGGCGTCGCGATGGCCTGAGGGTATCGTCGCGATGGTCTATCTTGCCACGTGGCAGCATCGACACGATGGCATGGGCCGATCGCGATGGCGTGGGGTCGACGGGATCGTCGCGATGGCGTGAGACCGTCGCGATGGTCCGACCGAGCCATCGCGATGGCGTGAGCCAATCGTGATGGTCCACCAAACTATGAATTTTTGTTAAGCGTTTGTGGATCCGTGTATGTGCTGGTGTCGCCTACCTCGTGGTGAACTCGCTTGCCAAAAATGTCGAAGTTGATAGACCATCGCGTTGGTCTGACACATTCGGTAGAAATCTAACAGAAAGTGAAATTTTACCTTTTGCAAGCTTTCCTGATGCACTGGAGCTCTATACCTGCAACAAAACTCAAAAACACAATAGCACATGCAAGCACAAAAACTCTCTCTCTCTCTCTCTCTCTCTCTCTCTCTCTCTCGCATGCACAAATGACGGAAAATGAGGAGAATGGGTGGATATGGTGGATTTTTTGATTTTTTTGAAGTGGAAGAACATGATGCGATGATGAAGGAGTGTGGGGGAGGTGAAAAACACCAAAAACTAAGTAAAAACAAACAACAAAAACTGAAATTTTAACCTTCCAACACCACTTCTTGCTATACTCTTACCATCACACATTCTTCTTAGACTCGATCCCCGGCAATGGCGCCAAATTTGGTGTTGCTCTAGCACAATGGTGAGAACCACGTTAACAAGTTCCACCTCCTTAATGTCAATCCGCGGAAGAGATAGAAGTGATATGAAGATCGTGAATATGAGATGAAGTGAGAGTGAAGGTAAGAAGCATAGAGATGCACACACACATACACACACACAACGAAGAGACAAGCAATACACAATGGAAGGTAGGAAATCAACTCTATTACTCAAGAACACTCTTACAAGCTCAAAATAGCTCTAAGCTCTTCTCTACTCAAACAATCTACCTCAAAAATGAGCTCTCTAGCTCTTTTTATAGATTCTAGACTAGTTTTGACTGGTTTTACATATAGTGTCCGGCATAGTTAAAAAATAGGTTCTAGATGCTTATTGAAAGGGTAAACGGTGTTTAAAAATAACCAAAATTGTTATGCTCATTCTACCTAAGCTCCTCAAGCTCGAGGACTCCTCGGCTTGCACAAAATGGAGCTATAAATTACAAAAAGGGTTTTTTCTATGTTACATATGGTACAAAAGTGATGAAAATCACTATTGGAGGTTTTTGAAAAGTATTTTAAAACATATTTGCTTGAAAAAATGATCCGACTGACTCCCTGCTTCTTCGTTATGCTCTGTCTTCACATGCTTCCGCATCTTCTATGCCTCTGGCTACTGCCAACACCGTGGCACAATCGCGATGGTCCGAAGGTGCGAACTGTCGCAATGGTCTGAATGTGAGCAATCGCAATGGTGTGATATTATGAACCGTCGCGATGGTCTAATCAGTGAGCAATCGCGATGGTGCCGTTCAACGGTCAACGCGACAATTGCGATGGCGTGAGCCCGTTGCGATGGTCACAAAGCATGATGGCGTGAGCCAATGGTGATGGTTCAAATGTCGAGGCGTCACAATGTCCTGATGGTATCATCGCGATGGTCTAGCTTGCCACCTGGAAGCATCGGCGCGATGGCATGGGCCAATTGTGATGGCGTGGGGTCGACGGGATCATCGCGATGGTGTGAGACCGTCGTGATGGTCCGGTCGAGCCGTCGCGATGGCGTGAGACTCTCTCTCGCATGCACAAATGAGGGAAAATGAAGAGAATGGTAGATATGATGGATTTTCTGATTTTTTTCGAAGTGAAAGAAGATGATGCGGTGATGAAGAAGGAGTGTGGGGAGGTGAAAAACACCAAAAACTAAGTAAAAACAACAACAAAAACTGAAATTTTTACCTTCCAATGCCACTTTTTGCTATACTCTTACCATCACACATTCGTCCTAAACTCGATCCTCGACAACGGCGCCAAATTTGGTGTGCTCTAGCACAATGGTGAGAACCATGTTAAGAAGCTCCACCTCCTTAATGTCAATCCGCGGAAGAGATAGGAGTGATATGAAGATCGTGAATATGAGATGAAGTGAGATTGAAGGTGAGAAGCATAGAGATGCACACACACATACACACACAATGAAGAGACAAGCAAGACACAATGGAAGGTTGGAAATCAACTCTATTACTCAAGAACACTCTTACAAGCTCAAAATAGCTCTAAGCTCTTCTCGACTCAAACAAGCTACCTCAAAAACGAGCTCTCTAGCTCTTTTTATAGATTCTAGACTAGTTTTGATCAGTTTCACATCTAGTGTCTGGCATAGTTAAAAAATAGGTTCTATATGCTATTTGAAAGGGTAAACGGTGTCTAAAAATAACCAAAATTAGTATGCTCATTCTACCTAAGCTCTTCAAGCTTGAGGACTCCTCGGCTTGCACAAAATGGAGCTATAAATTACAAAAAGGGTTTTTTCTATGTTACATATGGTACAAAAGTGATGAAAATCACTGTTGGAGGTTTTTGAAAAGTATTTGTTTGAAAAAATGATCTGACTGACTCCCTGCTTATTTGTTACGCTCTGTCTTCACATGCTTCCGTGTCTTCTATGCCTCAGGCTACTGCCAACAATGCGTATTATCAATGCAGTGCTACCATTACAGAACTTTCTAATGTGCCATTGTTTCTTAGCTTCAAATAACCTTTCTTGCACGTAAGGATTCAAGTTGATTTGATTGCCTATTTGTTTGACTACAAGGGATAGTAGTTGAACTACTATCTTTTGAGGTGTTGTGTATTTGTGCATGTTGGGGAAGCAAAAATGTTGATGCACCATATGCACTTCCTCCTCAATATCTATTTGATTAATGTCCAGAAAAGTTATCTTTTTATCTTCATGACTCTTGTCTTTGAGATAAGTAATACCATCGTTAATCAGTTCATGGCTCTGGAGCAGATGGTTTGCCAGTTTCCTTGTAAGTCCATGACTCTAGCTTCTAGCACAGAGCGTTTTCTATGGTAATATGTAATGTATTCATAACTTGAGTGCATCTTTCAAAATCCAGCATATAAGTTGGAAAATTCAAATAAGCTTCAACTCTTGCCTTGGTCCATGTGTCCATTACACATGGTAATTCATGAAGAACTTTAAAATATTCACTCATCACTGGAAATTGATGGTCATAATCCATGATTCTTATGGTGATTAAGAAGAGGTGCTCTCCATCTGGCAGGTCATCTCAAAACTAGTGACCTTTTGCTTTGAGAGGACATTCTAGTGGGAAGTTGTTTATCTTCATTTTGGTTGCTTCAGAATCTTCAGAAGCCATCTATACTTGAATTACAATGTGTGATTAATATGAGAATTAAGGAAAGCTTCTTTTCTTCCATAGTGCTCAAGCATTCATTGTTTGCCTTTTAAACTTGTTCCCCCTCACATAGGTGAGTGCATCATGATACTTGAAGCTACATTTTTTAAAATTTTTCTATTTTCAAAAAAGAAACATAAAATGGTTAGTCATAGCCAAAGCAATTGTTAGTAATAGTTAGTAGAAGTCCTACATTACTACAGTACAAGTGAAGTCCTATTTTCGTTCAAGGAAATGTGCACCACCAAATAGTTTAAAGAAGCCATGTGTGAAATGTGAGCCCTTGTAGTGTGGCCCTATCGTGCATACTCTAGGTGCATTCAGCTCATTATGAGTGCAATTCAGACTACTTCTCCTGAATTTGTTTTGTTGGTATGCTCTCCATACTTGAATTGTCTTCGTCACTTGATGTGGAGCCTTCTTTAAGATTGTTTGGGTCGATTTTGGTGTTACTCCCTTTTTCTTGATCTGCCATATACTTTTGCTTTGCTTCTGGAGTTCTCTTGGTTTCTATGGTTTCTTTGGGATCCATACGTGGTTTTGTTGTCTTTGAGCTTCCATGAGTCGTGTGGTAAGCATACTTGAATTATTGTTGGGCTGACTTGATGTGCTCTTCCTTCTTTGGAATGTCTTCTTTTTCTAGGGTTTGTTAGGTGTGTTTGTGCCTCCTTGTATTGGTGCTATTGACACTGATCTTTGAAAATCCATATTTGTTTGACTTTCTTGCAAGATGTTTGTTGAGTTCATTTTGATTTTAGGCTTGTAGATAACTCTCCACTTTCCTCTCTAAAATGAATGACCATACTAGAACTCTCGAAGATAATTTCTTGAGAAGGAGGTTTTGGCTGCTCATGCGTGGTAGAACAAGAATCTTGTAGGACACACATAGTGTCCTCAAGCATGAGATCCTAAGATATGGAGTTTGGTTGGGATTCTAACTCATGCATACTCTGATTTGGTACATTAGTGTTTTTAATTTCCATCGTCTTAAGTGGTCTTTCATCTAGTAAAATAAAGACTTCCCTATGTCCTACTTTGGTTGATATGTATCCCTAAGCTAAATGCATTATGAACTCATACTCATATATCCAATCTTGTCCTAGGACCATTTCTTCTAGAAGATCAAAGTCTTTATAGACTAAGAGTCTTTGTTGTGTGGTGTTGTTTCTTAAGTGTAATGATAGAGTTACTTCTCCTAGGCAATTGATGATATTACCTCCAATCCCAATCATGTAGGCTTTAGTTAAAGTGAATGGCATCTTTAATTTCTCAATTAAAGAAGCATGTACACTATTCATATCTGGTCCGGTATCAATTAAAGATTCAACCAAATGATATTCTTCTTTTCCAATCCCTAGGTTTAGATAAGGTTGTTTAGAAGTGTTTCCTAGGTTTTTGATGTTGGTGGTGTGATAATATGCAATGGGAATGGGTTCTTTGCCTCGTATGTATCTTTCATCATGTTCTTTGATCCATTCATTACATTTTCTTATTCTCTCTAGGGCTTCTAGTCTTGGTTCTTCTCTTATCCTCTCTTCTTCTCTTTTCTTGTTCTACACTCCTAAAAGACTAATCAACATTTGTTCAATCAAGGGTTCCACATATTTTTTCAATCTACAACCACTTATATAGTTTGGAAGTATATCTCCATCTACAGTAGCTAAATTTATGGCTCCACCAGAGGAAATTCTATTTATGATCAAAGGAGCATATCCTCTTTGTTGTTTTTTTTTTTGCATGTTGCTTCAAATTGTTGATCAATACAAGATCTCTCAATCTAAGACCTTTATCTTTGATATGAGCATCATAGTGAGCTATTTTCCTCTGCTTAGGAGCATAAATGCTTGCAACCACTTGTAGTCTAGTTTCATGCAACTACTCTATTTGATCCAACTGCTTGGACAACTCATGTCCTATCCATTCATGTTTTTGAGCTACTCAAAGAGTAGGAATCAAGAAATCAATTGGTAAAATTGCATTTTGACCATAAACTAGATTAAAGGGCATCATTTCTATAGTTGTCTTATATGCAAATCGAAATGCTCAAATTGCATGTGCAATTGTTTATCTGAGTTAGATCTTGCATTGATCACTATCTTGTTAAGAACCGTGCATAGCACTTTATTTGAACTCTTGACTTGTGCGTTATCTTGTGGATGATAGGTTCTGAATTTGTATGAATCACTGGGAATTTGTTCATGAGTGACTCAATAACTTCATAATGAAGTGCATACCTCTACACTTACAATCTCTATAGGTAGTATAAATCTAGTAAAGAACTTTGTAGTGGTTTGGGCATCATTCTTCCTAGTGGCTTTCGCTTCTACCCACTTAGTTAAGTAGTTAGTGCCTACTATGATGTATTTGGCATGAGATCCTCTTGGTAGGGATTA
>CM035442.1:69005821-69015821 GCA_020310875.1 Ceratopteris richardii | reverse complement strand
ATGTATGCATGTGTGTGTATGTGTGTGCATATGTGTATGTGTGTGTGTCTATGTGTGTGTATGTATGTGTATGTGTATGTGTATGTGTATGTGTATGTGTATGTGTATGTGTATGTGTATGTGTATGTGTATGTGTATGTGTATGTGTATGTGTATGTGTATGTGTATGTGCATGTGCATGTGCATGTGCATGTGCATGTGCATGTGCATGTGCATGTGCATGTGCATGCGCATGCACATGTGTATGCGTATGCGTATGTGTATGTGTATGTGTATGTGTATGTGTATGTGTATGTGTATGTCTATGTCTATGTGCATGTATATATGTGTGTGTATGTGTATGAGTGTGTATGTATATGTGTGTGAATGCATGTGTATGCATATGTGTCTATGTGACTATATGTATGTGTATGTGTGTATGTGTGTGTGCATGTGTGTGTATGCATATGTATGTGTATGTGTATGTGTGTCTATATGTATGCATGTGTGTGTATGTATGCATGTGAGTATATGTGTATGTGTGTATATGTGTATGTGTGTGTATGTATATGTGTGTGTATGTATACATATGTATGTGTGTATGCATGTGTATGTTTATGTGTGTATGTGAGTATGTATGTGTGTATGTGTATATTTATATGTGTATGTGTGTGTATGTATATGTGTGTGTATGTGTATGTGTGTATGCATGTGTGTATGTATGTATGCATGTGTATGTATGCATGCATGTGAGTGTATGTACCTCTTTGCCTATCTCTCTTGCTCTCTCTCTATCGATGGAAGCTTCCTCTCTCTCTCTCTCTCTCTCTCTCTCTCTCGTGCGCACACGACCTTGAATCCCATCACAAATGTGATGAGCGAATTCCAATTTTCTACTTTTGTCTTTCTAAGGGCATCTCATAAGTGATGCTCTAGCATTGCAGGTAGTTTGCCAGTGTCACTAATATGAGATGCTATTAGGGATGCTTCTTAGGCACTTTTGCATAAGTGATGGTAATTGTCGCTTATGCGACAATCCCTCTTTTTTCTAGGGCCATTGCCTATGTGATGCTTTGATTTTAGAGCATCACATAATCAATGGGACTAGCTTTTTTTTTATTGTGGGCATTTCTATGCCCCCCTATTTTCTTGTAGTGATATCTATATATCTGTCTATCTATCTATCTATCTATCTATCTATCTATCTATCTATCTATCTATCTATCTATCTATCTATCTATCTATCTATATATATATCTATCTATCTATCTATCTATCTATCTATCTATCTATCTATCTATCTATCTATCTATCTATCTATCTATCTATCTATCTATCTATCTATCTATCTATCTATCTATCAATCTATCTATCTATCTATCTATCTATCTATCTATCTATCTATCTATCTATCTATCTATCTGTCTGTTTGTCTATCTGTCTCTCTATCTATCTATCTATCTATCTATATAAGCTAAAGTGATATTAGAAAACCTCTATAATCATCATTAACTCAACAAGACTTCAATCTTCAAAAACTATAATAATTTCCTTAGTAAATATCAACATTCACTTTCCTGAAACTGCGCCTTTCTTTCTAGCTTCAATTCTTCTCTAATTTGAGTTGAATCTCAGAGATTCTTGTGCTCAATGATTAATAGAAGTTCTCACATATAGTAAGAAACACATTTCAACAAATACTTTCAATTAATAACTTGTAAATAACTTGAAATGTCTTCAGAAGCTACACTATTTTTAAAAATTGAGAATTGCCTTCATCGATTTGACATGCCTTCACTATTAAACTCATTTGTCTGAGCATATGTCTCATTTTGCAAAGTTCATTTGGTCGATTGTAGCTGAAAATGATAGTTTCAAAATGAGTTATCATTCATGAAAAGCTTTACATTGTACTATGAGATTTGACTCTTAAAAGACCATGGAAAATTGCACATGAAAACTCGTAACTTCCCACCAACATTCATATAGTTATGACATCACTTAGATTTCTTCACAAAAAAGAAATTGACTCAAATCCTTCTACAAAAACATGTCTTTGCTATTAGAGAAGATGTGTACCAAATGGCATGGCCTTATTCTACTCATAGCCATAAAAAGATCTCCTACACTGAGTGACCTTTCATCATTGTCTCTCTCAAAAAATACCCCACTGCCTCTATACTCACATAGGACTTACAAAATCGAATTTTGCTACTTTTCTTTTTCTCAAATTAACTTATATATAGTTGGCCTATATGCTCCTAAACTAAAACATGTAATCCTAAAAGTTTTGGACTAAATTTGATCCCTAATTTACCACTATATTACATGTGTGAATTTATCCCTTCACATAGGCATGGTTTTTTGCGAATGTCCGAGTTCCATAGCTTTTTGTTTTTCTTCTTCTTTCACATGTCTTCATGTCTTCATGCCTAATTAGTGAGTGAAGCCTCAAAACGTCCCCCTCAATCATTAATTAACATTCTCTTACTTCTTCATACAATCTCCTTCTCTTTTATTCCTACCATTCCTTTGAGTCTACTTGTCTTCACTCCATCCAAGCTTTTTGTCATGATATATGCTATATGATCTTTTGTAGGAGTATACACCACTTCAACTTCCTTCTCCATTACCTTTTCTCTCAAGAAATGATATTGAATCTCTATATGTTTTTTTCTTGCATGAAATATTGGATTTGCTGCAAGATACAATGAACTCATATTATCTCCATGTATTATAGGTATACCTTGATCCATGCCCAAGCTTTTGAACAAGGTCTACATCCATACTACCTCTTTAGATGCTTCCATAAGCCCTTTGTATTCTTCTTCAGCTGAAGATAATGCCATTGTATTTTGTTTCTTTGAACACAAACTTACAAGATTATCACCTATGTACACCATTTATCCATGTGTTGATCTTCTATCATCTTGACTTCTTACCCAATCCGAGTCACTATATGCTCTCAATTTTATGCTTGCGGTAAAAGGATAATATATTGCATGAACTGTGAGAGGACTCCCACTGCATAACTAAGACCAGGTCTTGTTAGTGTAGCATAAATCAAACTTCCCACTAAATTTATACCTCCTCATCTCTTTTAACTCTGCACCATCATACTTGCTAGGATTATGATTGACTTCAAGTGGAGTTGAAGGTTCTCCACTTCCTTGATTCCCTCATTTGACATATCTATGATTATAATGTCATCTACATTAATGCACATGTAGATTATACCTTCATCTGTTCTTTTGATAAGTAGTCTTGCATCTACCTTTGAACCTTGGTATCCAAGATCATTGAGATACCTCACAAGCCTATAGTTCCAAGATCTTGGAGCTTGCTATAATCCATAGAGTGCTCTTGTCAATCTGCAAACATAATTTGGATACCTAAAATTTGCAAACTCTTGTGGTTGCTCCATGTATACTTCATCATATATATATATATATATATATATATATATATATATATATATATATATATATATATATATATATATATATATATATATATCCATTTAGAAATGCATTCTTTATATCCGATTGACTCAAGGTCCATCCTTTCGATGCTTCAATAGCAATGATTGTTCTTATGGTTGACATCTTTTCCACAAGACTAAGTGTCTCATCATAATCTATGCCATGCATTCGGGCATAGCCTTTGACCATCAATCTAGCTTTATATCTATCTATTCTTCCATCTACAACCTTCTTCGCTTTATAAACCGATTTATTTCCAATCACTTTCTTACCATTTGGTTTTGGAACAAGTTCTCAAGTCTTGTTCTCCTCAACTGCATTGAAATCTTCTTTCATTGCTTCTTCCCATTGTCTCTTGCCTTTTCCTTCATCATAGCTAGGAGGTTCTTCATCTTCTTTGATCATGTAAGCATAGCTTTTCTAAATCATATAAAAGTATCATAAAAATACCTTGTTGGTTGTCTCCTTAATATGGTTGACCTTCTTGGTTCATATTTTTCATGTGTATATGAATACAATTCTTCATCAAATCTAGGTGCATCTTCATTTGTCCTTGATGATCCAACTTTGAACGTACTTGCTTCATGTGATCTTCTTCTCCATTTACCTGCATATTTGATTTTCCCCTCTCATTTCTTCTTACCTCTTCTTCAAATGCTTCAATGTTATAACTTTGTTTTGCATACCAACTCTTATGTTCATCAAATGTCACATCTCTAGAAATAAGAAATTGATCGAATAGAGGATTCCATAACCTATAGACCATTTGCTTTTCATCATACCCAATGAACACTTATTTCTCAGCCTTTGATTCAAGAGTATGTCTAAGTTGTGATGGTACATAAACATAGGCAATTCATCCAAACACTTTACAATGATCTAGTGTTGATTTCTTACCCCACCATGCTTCATAAGGGGTCATTTCATTGAGGGCTATACAGGGTAATCTATTTACAAGATATGTGGTTGTATTCATAGCCTCATCCCATAGATAATTTGGACAATTCTTTTCCTTTAGCATTACCCTAGCAAACTCAAGCAAAGCTCTATTTCTCCTTTCTGCCACCCCATTTCTTTGAGGTGTGCACCTACAAGTTATTTCTCTCTTAATACCTGCATTCCATATATAATCATTGAATTCTTGGGAGAAGTATTCTCTCCCTCCATCAGACCTAAGTCTCTTGAGCTTTTGACCTAGAACCCTTTCTGCATATGCATGAAAATGTTTGAAGGTTCCAAACACTTCTGATCTTTCCTTCAAAACATAAAGAGTTATCCATCTCGTAGCATCATCAATAAAAAGAACATAATACCTAGAGCCATTGATTGACCTTTCTCTTTTTGGTCCCCATACATTTGTATGGATGATCTCTAGTAGTCCATCATTCTTGAATCCTTTCTTCTGAAATGGTAATATATGTGTCTTTCCCATTTGGCATGCTTCACATTTGTAAACCATGTGTTGATTCTCCACATTTGGTAGCCCCAGTAGAGATTGGCTTGCCACCATAGCTTTGATTCCTCTTTCATTGAAATGTCCTAACCTCTTATGCCAGAGTTATAATTCTATAATCACTTCATCACCATGTGTAAGTATGGCTTGACCAATGTTTCCTTGCACTTTTTGAGTAAAAAATCTACCTTCCTTCTTACCATAGACAATCTGATTATGTTCATTCTCTGGATCTTCCATAAATACTCCATTTGTAAATCTCACTTGAAAATTATTTTCAACTATTTGTCCCACCCTAATCAAATTCTTAGGTATTTTGGGAGTATACAAAACATTGGTTAGCAAATCTGCTTCACTCCTACACTTCACTTTTCTAGTTGAATGCACATTGTGTCTTGTGTTATCGCCTATTTGAGCTATATGACTAGAAATGCCTTCTTCTAATTCTGACATTAATTCTATATTTCTTGACAAATGATTAGAACAACCATAGTCAATATAGAATACCTTGATATCTTCTTGCCCTAATGTATTCATTGAATTCATCATCAATATTGTATGGTTCTCATTCTATGTATCATTTGCATAATTGTAGTATGTAGTATTGTAGGATTGGTTATGTCCCCAATTTCTTCCTCCACCTCTACCATAGCCACCTCTTTGACTTTGTCTTCCTCTTTGAAATTGATTTTGATATCTTCCACCTCTGCCTCTGCCGTTATTACTTTGATTCTGATTTGAACCTTGTTGATTGTGCCAACAATCATAAGCAAGATGATTGCTCAAACCACAAATCCAACATGTCTTCTTGTTGTTATTCTGGTTACCTCTTCCTCTTCCATTTCCTTTACCTTTATCTCTGCCATTACCTCTTCCTTTTACATAATTAGCATGAGATATTTATTCTCCTTCATCCTTTGCTTTACCTTTATCTCCTTTCTTCTTATTCTTTGTATACATAGCAAAGCTATGTCCTTTGTCTCCATCTGGGTTCAGGTCTTGCTCAAATGTGAGCATCAATCCAAGCAATTTATTTAGAGCTATTACAAAATGATTCAATTAAAGTTTAGTTGAAAGTACATAAGGTTTCCATCTTTCATCTCCTGTGAACCCTACAAGTAATTGTGCTATCAACCTATGATCTTCAATGTCTTCATCTATAGATCCAAGAATATCTCCCAAGTCCTTCATCTTAGTGACATAATCACTAATGCTTTGACTTTGTTTCTTTTTTAATGTTGTGAAATCTGACCATAAGCTAGCCTTCCTAGCTTTATTAGTGTTTTGGAAGTGATCTTCCAATGCGTTCCATATGCCTTCAGCTGTTTCCAAACCTCTCATGTGAGGTAGCAAATTATATGTGATAGTGTTGTATATGTAGGCTCTTGCACTTGCATCTTTCTTCTACCATAGCTTCAAAGCTTCTAGCTCTTCTTTCTTTGTTCAACTAACATCTTCAAATGTAGTTCTTTCTTCTTCACCTATCACATATACCATGAGATCCTTACTCATAAGTAAGGCTTCCATTCTCATTACCTAAGTAGAACAGTTATCTCTGTCCTATTCGTCAATGGAGATATGATCTACCATGACTTTCTTGCTTTTGTTGCTGTTGATATATTTAGGTAGTGATGTGTGAACACACTAGGACCACCGGGGCACTTTTTTCCCTCTTTAGCAGGTTTTTTTCCCCGACTTGTATATACGCCTATTGCCCTAATGGGCTACTTATCTTTGTACATTCTCTAGTAATACACTCACTATTGTGTGTTTGTGCTCCAAGCTTCGCGTGCTTCCGCAGACATCTATCTCCAACAATTGGTATCAGAGCAGGTCGTCGCTTCATCTAGGGTGCCGTCGACACTCCTCCGTTTGCAGTCTCAGAATCGCACGAATTTTGGTGAGCATAATCAATGTGTTTTCGAGATCAAAACAACTTCGCCTTGTGGTGCCGAAATTGCGATCTGATCTCGTTTCGGCCTCCGAACGCATTATCGCAGTGCTTGTGTAGGCTCTTTCGTCTTTTTGTGCCAAAGGTATATACCAGTTTCTGTTCGCCAGTTTAAGCGTCTCGAAGTCTGCTACAGGTCTAGCAGAACTCCTCTGGGCAGTTCTGTTCAACTTTTTGAGATACAGTCAATTTTTTTGCATCAAGGTATTTTAGTCATCGGCCATGGCTGAAAGCAGTGATGTATTCTGTATGTTGGCTGTTGAGGATAAGATGGATGGTACCAACTACTCATTATGGGCTTATATGATGCGACATGTATTGGTTGCAAAAGGATTGTGGAACATTGTGCAGGGTGTTGAAAGACGTCCTGTTACACCTGCAACTACAGGTACTGCAAATACAGGTGCTGGAAATGATGAAGATGGTGTCGAAGATGATATTCCGCAGATTCCTGTTCGTGCTGTTGTTTCTGTTGCACCTACTGCAGAGCAAATTCGTTGGGATGGCAGAGATGCCCAGGCACATGCATTGATAGCTTTGTCTGTCAAACGTGCCATTATTCCTCATATTCGCTCTTGCAGAACAGTTAGGGATGCTTGGGATACACTAACCACATTGTACCAAGCTAGGAATGAGGCTCGTGTTGCTTACCTTCGAAAACAGTTGGAGAGTGAGCACATGAATGAAGGTGATTCTATGGACAATTTCCTAACAAAGATCAAAGATTTGAAGGAACAATTGATTTCTGCTGATGAGGTTATACCAGATAGCTCACTTGTGCAGACCGTTCTGAATGGTCTTCATGATTCATATCAGAGTTTTGCTTCTACTCTTCGGTTGATGATGAAAGGCAATCCGAATGCCTTATCATTTGAGGAGTTAGTCTCTGTTCTGTTGCAGGAAGATCAGTCCAGGCAGAACAGGTCCATTATGCGTGTTGCAGATCAAGCTTTCCTGGCTAGTCAGAAGGGCAAAGGAAAATGGAGCTCTTCTACTAGTAAGCAGAAATCTGCAAATGCTGCACATTCGAAGAACCAAGATAAAGATGATAAGAAATCAGAAAAGCAAAAATTGTTTTGCAAGTACTATAAAGGGAATGATCATATCATAAAGAACTGTCCAAAACTGGATGCAAAAGAGGGAAAGAAGAAAGAGGCTGGAATGGTGGTTGCAGAGGCCTCTACACCAAAAACAGAGTCTGCAAATCTTGTGCAGGAAGAAGAATGGGTGTTTACTACTGTTTGCAGTTTTGACCCATCTTCTCATGAGCAGTGCATGTCTGTAGTGGACTCAGATGTTTGGTACTTTGATAGTGGGGCGACCAAACATATTACCTCGCAGCGTAGTTTCTTCTCTTCACTCGAGCCTGCCCCTACAGGGAATACTGTCACATGCGCCAACAACTCCTCTTATCCTGTTATGGGAGTTGGTAAGATCATTCTGAATACTGCTGATGGTAGTTCTTTCACCTTGTCAGATGCTTTATTTGTGCCAGGGATCAAGAAGAATCTGTTATCAGTTTCTGCATTAGCCAAGATTGGCTTGGTTGTGAAATTTGTTGATGACAGATGTACAGTTCATGATCTGTCAAAAGGGGATGTTATTATTGCTTTTGGCATTTTATGCCGTGGTCTGTATAAGCTCATAGACTATGAAAGATCTGTGAATGATTCGGCATGTGTAGTTCATGATTCTCAGGCTATGTCAGATGCAAAGCTTTGGCATGCACGCTTTGGTCATCTAAATTTTGCTAGTTTGCTACGCCTGCAGAAATCTAAAATGGTGTCCTCTTTGCCCAAACTTGAGGCACCTGGAAAACATGTTTGCGAAGGCTGTATTTTGGGCAAAATGCAGCATTCATCCTTTCCAAAAGATGGTTCAGTTCGGGCTACGCAGAAATTGCAGCTTGTACACAGTGATGTCTGTGGTCCTATGCAGACACCCTCTTTTGGAAATTACCTTTACTTCGTGACTTTCATTAATGATTTTTCCAGGCATGCATGGGTATATCCATTGAAGGCAAAGTCCGAAGTGTTTTTGTGCTTCAAACAGTTTTTGGTTTTGGCTGAAAATCTATCAACATGTAAAATGGGCACCCTCCATTCTGATCGAGGGGGGGAATATATGTCTTCTGATTTTAATGCATTTCTGGCTGAACGTGGGATAAAACACCAGTGTACAGTGTCATATACACCTCCACAAAATGGAGTTGCTGAACGGAAGAACAGGTCACTCATGGAGATGGCGAGGTGTATGGTCAAGAGTCCGGCTTTACCACATAGTTTCTGGCTTGAGGCTGTCATGTGTGTAGCATATGTACTTAACAGGTGTCCCACTAAAGCGCAAACAGTCTATCACTCCATATGAGGCTTGGCATGATCGCAAGCCATCTGTTGCTCATCTGCGGGTTTTCGGTTGTTTGGCATATGCACTAGTGCCTGAACAACATCGCAGAAAATTGGATGATAAGGCAGTAAAATGTATTTTTGTTGGGTACAGTTCTGAAAGTAAAGGCTATCGTCTGTATCATCCACAAACTAAACGCATTCTCGTTAGCCGTGATGTTGTCTTTGTGGAAGATGCTATTCAGCCATTGCTTTCATGTACTAAGGAGACATTTGTTAGCTCTAAAGACATGTATGATACTTTGATGCCTCTTTTTACAGGTGGATAGTCTAGTGCTGGTCCTAATGAGGCAACTTTTGAGCCTTTGCAGGCTTCATATGATGATGCAGATCATTCCATTTCTGATGCAGATTTACATGATGCACTTAATGATGAGAGAGCTGATATTGATCAGGCAAAAACTATGCCAAAATGGCTGGTGCAGACTTTGCGTGACATCAAATTAGATGCACCTTTGTCATATCGTACTGGTTCAGGCTCTCATAGTGCCTCCTTTGCATCAGATTGCTATGCTATGGCTGCGTCTAGCCTCTGTGATGAGAATGAGCCTGTTTCTTTTGATGAACCACAAAATTCAGAAAATTGGATGGCTGCTATGCAATCTGAATATGATGTTATAATGAAGAATGGTACATGGTCTTTATGTGACTTGCCTCCTGGCAAGAAGGCCATTGGCACTAAGTGGGTATACAAGCTGAAGTGTAAACCTGATGGTACAATTGACAGGTA
>CM035442.1:68993321-69000821 GCA_020310875.1 Ceratopteris richardii | reverse complement strand
CAGAGACTAGATGTAGCCATAGCATAGCAATCTGATGCAAAGGAGGTACTATGAGAGCCTGAACGAGTACGATATGACAAAGGTGCATCTAATTTGCTGTCACGCAAAGTCTGCACCAGCCATTTTGGCATAATTTTTGCCTGCTCTATATCAGCTCTCTCATCAACAAGTGCATCATGTAAATCTGCATCAGAAATGGAATGATCTGCATCATCATATGAAACCTGCAAAGGCTGAGAAGTTGCCTCATTAGGACCAACACTAGCCTGTCCACCTGCAAAAAGAGGCATCAAAGTATCATACATGTCTTTGGATCTAACATATGTCTCCTTAGTACATGAAAGCAATGGCTGAATAGCATCTTACACAAAGACAACATCACGGCTAACCAGAATGCGTTTAGTCTGTGGATGATACAGATGATAGCATTTACTTTTAGAACTGTACCCAACAAAAATACATTTTACTGCCTTTTCTGTGATGTTGTTCAGGCACTAATGCATATGCAAAACAACCAAAAACACGCAGATGAGCAACAGATGGCTTGCGGTCATGCCAAGCCTCATATGGAGTGATAGACTGCAACGCTTTAGTGGGACACATGTTCAGTACATATGCTGCACACATGACAGCCTCAAGCCAGAAACTATGTGGTAAAGCCTGACTTTTGACCATGCACCTCGCCATCTCCATGAGTGACTTGTTCTTTTGTTCAGCAACTCCATTCTGTTGAGGTGTATACGACACTGTACACTGGTGTTTTATCCCACGTTCAGCCAGAAATGCATTAAAATCTGAAGACATATATTCCCCCCCTCGATCAGAACGGAGGGTGCCCATTTTACATGCTCACAGATTTTCAGCCAAAACCAAAAACTGTTTGAAGCACATGAACACTTCGGACTTTGCTTTGAGTGGATATACCCATGCATGCCTGGAAAAATCACCAATGAAAGTCACGAAGTAAAGGTAATTTCCAAAAGAGTGTGTCTGCATAGGACCACAGACATCACTATGTACAAGCTGCAATTTCTGCGTAGCCCGAACTGAACCATCTTTTGGAAAGGAAGAACGCTGCATTTTGGCCAAAATACAGCCTTCACAAACATGTTTTCCAGGTTCCTCAAGTTTGGGCAAAGAGGACACCATTTCAGATTTCTGCAGGCGTAACAAACTAGCAAAATTCAGATGACCAAAGCGTGCATGCCAAAGCTTTGCATCTGATATAGCCTGAGAATCATGAACTGCACATGCCGAATCATTCACAGATCTTTCATAGTCTACGAGCTTATACAGCCCACGACATAAAATGCCAGAAGCAATAATCACATCGCCATTTGAGAGATCATGGACTGTATACCTGTCATCAACGAATTTCACAACCAAGCCAATCTTGGCTAATGCAGAAACTGATAACTGGTTCTTTTTGATCCCTGGCACAAATAAAGCATCTGACAAAGTGAAAGAACTACCATCAACAGTAGTCAGAATGATCTTACCAACTCCCATAACAGGATAAGAGGAGTTATTGGCGCATGTGACAGTATTCCCTGTAGGGGCAGGCTCGAGTGAAGAGAAGAAACTGCGCTGCGAGGTAATATGTTTGGTCGCCCCACTGTCAAAGTACCAAACATCTTAGTCTACTGCAGACATGCACTGATCATGAGAAGATGGGTCAAAACTGCAGAGAGTAGTAAACGCCCATTCTTCTTCCTTCACAAGATTTGCAGACTCTGTTTTTGGTGTAGAGGCCTCTGCAATAACCATTCCAGCCTCTTTCTTCTTTGACTCTTTAGCAGCCAGTTTTGGACACTTCTTTATAATATGACCATTTCCTTTACAGTACTTGCAGAACAATTTCTGCTTTTCTGATTTTTTCTCATCTTTATCCTAGTTCTTCGATTGTGCAGCATTTGCAGATTTCTGCTTACTAGTAGAAGAGCTCCATTTTCCTTTGCCCTTCTGACTAGCCAGGAAAGCTTGATCTGCAACACGCATAATGGACCTGTTCTGCCTGGACTGATCTTCCTGCAACAGAACAGAGACTAATTCCTCAAATGACAAGGCATTCGGATTGCCTTTCATCATCAACCGAAGAGTAGAGGCAAAACTCTGATATGAATCAGGAAGACCATTCAGAACGGTCTGCACAAGTGAGCTATCTAGTATAACCTCATTAGCAGAAATCAATTGTTTCTTCAGGTCTTTGATCTTTGTAAGAAAACTGTCCATAGAATCACCTTCATTCATGTGCTCACTCTCCAACTATTTTCGAAGGTAAGCAACACGAGCCTCATTCCTAGCCTGGTACAAAGTGGTAAGTGTATCCCAAGCATCCTTTGCTGTTCTGCAAGAGCGAATGTGAGGAATAATGGCACGTTTGACAGACAAAGCTATCAATGCATGTGCCTGGGCATCTCTGCCATCCCAATGAATCTGCTCTGCAGTAGGTGCAACAAAAACAGCAGCACGAACAGGAATGTGCAAAATATCATCTTCGACACCATCTTCATTAGGTCCAACACCTGTATTTGCAGTACCTGTCGTTAGAGGTGTAACAGGACGTCTTTCAACACCCTGCACAATGTTCCACAATCCTTTTGCAACCAGTACATGTCGCATCATATAAGCCCATAATGGGTAATTGGTACCATCCAACTTATCCTCAACATCCAACATACGGAATACATCACTGCTTTCAGCCATGGCCGGTGACTAAAATACCTTGATGCAGAAAATTGACTGTATCTCAAAAAGTTGAACGGAACTGCCCAGACGAGTTCTGCTAGACCTGTAGCAGACTTCGAGACGCTGAAACTGGTGAACAGAAACTGATATATACCTTTGGCACAAAAGGACAAAATAGCCTGCACAAGCGCTGTGATAGTGCGTTCGGAAGTCGAAACGAGCTCAGATCGCGATTTCGGCACCACAGAACGAAGCTGTTTTGATCTCAGAAACACCCTGAGTATGCTCACCAAATTTCGTGCGAATCTGAGACTGCAAATGGAGGAGTGTCGATGGCACCCTAGAAGAAGCGACAACCTGCTCTGATACCAACTGTTGGAGTTAGACGTCTGCGAAAGCACGCGAACAGCACAAGGAAGAAGAAGAAGCTTGGAGCACAACACACAAGACTGAATGTATTACTAGAGAATGTACAAAGATAAGTAGCCCATTAGGGCAATAGGCGTATATACAAGCCGGGGGAAAAAAACCTCCTAAAGAGGGAAAAAAGTGCCCCGGCAGTCCTAGAGTGTTCACACACATCACTACCTAAATATATCAACAAGGGGAAGCTTCATATCTCCTCTCTCATGTCTATGTTAGATAATTCTCCATGACACTTATTGTTTTCAAAGGTGGGCAAGATGAGCCCCATTTCTTACTTGATACAATGTGACAAGGGTATCCCAAGCATGTTTGATTGTTTTCAATATCAAACATGAGGGAGAATTGCATATTTGATATACAAAGTAATAAGTCATGTGCATGTGCTTCTTTGAAATTCCATTGGAGCTTTTTCGCAGTAATCGGGGATGATGATGGTGCACCTCACATAGTCAAAATAGAGGCTCTAAGAAGAACTTGCAACATCCTCAACACCACATACATCTGCCACATTTGGGGCGTTTATATCTACAATGATCATATTCAATACTATGCACCATGCTCTATAATCCCTTTGGAACCAATACATGACACACTATGTACGGTTGGAATCATCCAATTTATCCTCAACGATATACACACATAATACAACATTTCTCTAGACCATGATTAGTGACCATAACCTAATAAAAAAATTGGATGTATCTTAAAAATTCTAACGAAAAATACCACGTGGAACTTCTCTATACCTATTTGGGGCACATGTATTAGCCAGTAGACACTCAAACAATTTTTTTTCACAAAGTACCGTGCATTTGGAGGTTAAAACAAGATGGAATTGACTTTTTTGATTACACGAGACTCTTCAAGCTTAGTGTATATTGCTTTGATAAGAGTCACCAAGTTTGGTAATCATCTAAAAAAGTGAGCGGGGTGTGTTGGGAATGCTCCTCAAGTAACAAAGACCTGATCTGATACCAATTGTTGGAGTTTGAGGAAGTGGGAGCACACTCAAAAAATGTAAGAAAGAAGAATATGTATGAGAGCATAACTCACAATTTACTATTAAGTGTGGAATGTACAAATATAAGTAACCTATTAGGGTTATGATAGTATATAAGATGAGAGGAAGAAGCTCCTAAAGCTGCAAAAAAGTGCTATGGTGGTCCTAAGTATGTTCACACACATCACGACCGCACTATACTAACAATCTAGCCAATGCATGTATACATGTATTTTTCTTCTATGTCATTTCATTGTCGACCAAGACAAGGGAAAAACAATAAAACACAAGGATTAGGATAAATTTCCCTTGATTTTTTACAAACTTTGGGGCTTGGGGTATTATGTATGCATATTGCCGCCCATATTTGTTCTTCTCTCTCTCATGTCTACTACCACATGGGTTGTGTACTTTCGAAACGAGCTTACCATACATAAATCTCTCTCTCTCTCTCTCTCTCTCTTTTCGTGAGTGGGCTGTCGTTCCACTTTAGAGCCTTGGGACTTTTGAAGGCTTGAAGGTAAAGTTCAACTTGCGAAATCTAGTGTAAACAAGCCATTTTCATGGGAAAATATGCTAAACCATACATAATTTCAATAAAATCACCATACATCATATGTAGATTTTATTTTTTTGGTGCCAAATATGATATTGCATATGGACTTAGGATTTTTTTTTAAATCTTTTTTCCCCCTTCCATATCCAATATGAGTGTGATTTATGTAAACAATATATATGTATGTATGTATCATGTACTTGTTTGTGTACGTATGCTCCATTATTAGGTATTTTTAAAAGTAGAATTACATCTATAATAAACAAGGCTCCATAGTTGTGCTTGTCTCACTTGTTTTCTTTTGATTGATATAATCACACGTGCATTAGCTTTGTCCATGTGAAAAGACTTGAAGATACTCATGAAATCTACATTACCGTTGTTTTTGTCTATAGAATGTGACAAGAAAATTCATCAAATATTAAAAAAAAAAACCAGTCTCATCACTCTTATATTGGGGATTTATGATGTTCCTTAGAGGCATCAATTGATGAATTTCAAATGATAATCATTTACATTGTTATATGAAGCCATCCAAACATATTTTTCTTCACTTTCTTAATCTTTACATAATGTTCATGTACACACATATCTAAACTCTTCTAGTTGATTTAATTTGTTTTTTTTTTTTTTAAATGGAGGTTCGGCCGAGGCCTACTCCCACTGTACAAAGAAGGGCCCCCCTTATCCCACAAGAACAAGGGTTTACATGGCTGGGTTAAACGGCGGCCACAACTACCGTGGGGTTGTAGAAACGGTGGCACATAGCCACATGCTTCATCTTTCCAAGTTGAACATGTCCCTTACAAGTAGCCAGTGGGGGTTGAACCCTCGCCCTCGCCTCTAGAGGTGAGAGGCCCAACCACCTCCCTTAGCGGCCTCGGATAGTTGATTTAATTTGTTAAAATTTGACTCAGCAAATTATATAAATTTCAAACTCTACAAAGGGAAGGCTGCAGGCACACCGAAAACGTGCTCATCAAGTTGAAATTCAGATTTGTTAAATTCTGACATTAATCGTTCAATATTTTTTTCAATGAATATTTATTACTATTATTATTATTATTTGCCCAGGGGGAGGTGTAACATTGTGCTTTTGACGTATGGTTTGTTTGTGCAGTGTAGTTCTTCACACTTGACAAAGGTGTAGCAGGAGGCAAGGTTCATGGCGGCCAATCTGTTATCGAAAGAAGGTGGAAGGCTCGCAAATTTGTTGACCTTGCAGTCCAAAATGAAGTGTGATCCTTCAGGGTACGAGGAGGAGCTTCTACTGCAGTTACGCCATTTTGAGGCATGCTTGTCTGTGTTTCAGCTTCATTCGTCTTCAAAGGCACTATCCTCTTCCTTTGCCAATGATCAAGACGCGTCCAAGGAACTCTCAGATATGGTTATGTTCTTGGCTCACGTTACCCCTTTTTATCGCCAACATCTCAAAAGTTTTCCACAACAAGTTCTTGGGCTCCTTCAAACTATGGGAGACACCTTGCAACCTACACTTCGACGACATCTCACACAAGCCTTGATACTTCTGCGGAATCGACAGGTTCTTTTTTGTCTTATTTTTCAAGCATCATCTAATCTTTCATGTTATAATCCAAAGAGGACAATATTTATATCTTTGTATGGAACAATCCCTAAATTTTATGTGTGGTTCACTTTATTCCTATTAGGTCTGATGTCACTTTGGTCAGAGTTTTCTTTTCTTTGTCTTATTTTCCAAGCATCATCCAGTGTCTCATGTTATAATCCAGAGCGAGCAATCTGTGTATCCTTGCAGGAAACAACTATTGAATTTTAAGTGTTGCTCACTTTTTTACTGTGAGGGTTCATGTCACTTTGGATAGAGTATGTATGGTTTTTGGTTTTAGTATCTAGATGGTTTACATTATTTCGAAGTTATGAAGACCTTCATGATCTAATATGGGGCTTGTAGTTCTATTTAATGTAAGCTTAGGATCATAAGGAACTGGTCACTGACAATATTTTCAGGGCTAATACTGAGTGAAGCTTTCCATATGGCATAATGACATGGAAATTTAGGTTTTACGATTTATTTTGTACAAGATTTTTCCTCTATCTCAATCATAATAGAATTTAGGTTTTACGGTTTATTTTGTACAAGATGTTTCCTCCATCTCAATCATAATAACATATCAAGAGAATCTTGTTGGCATTTAGTTTAGAGTTCTTGATTTTACTCACTATCCCTCTTGATTCTCATGTGTATGTTGATTGATGATTTAGTGAGCTTTTGAGGGTTTAACCATTGAGTTAATTTAAGGAAATGTCTAGTGCCATACATGAAACATGTGCATGTGATGTGGTTCGAGTATTTTGCATGTTGACTCGAGGAGGTGGGATTTCGATTTTGTTTGGATGGTTGAAGTACATAGTTACATGGATTGAGGAGGGGACATGCTCAACAAGGGCTGGAGTCGAGGTGTAGAAGTGAAATGCTATGGAATATCATGTCTTAGAAGCACTCATCTTATGATTTTCTTTCTTTTTGTATAGTATGTATCTAATTGATGGTCCTTTTGGTAGTGGAATATATTCTAAAATATTGTTGTTAACATAATTGTAAGCATTATATTACTCGTTGAAATTTTGATTTGAGCTTGTTTCGGCCTCCAAATGCACTATCCAAGTGACTATGCATGCAATTTTGTCCCTTTGTGCCAAACATATATACAATTTTCAGTTGGAAAGTACAAGCACCTTGAAGTCTTCTACAGTTATAGCATAGTTTGATTGGGTATTTCTATTCAACTTTTTTGCGATATGATCAATTTTCTACATTAGGGTATTTAGTCATTGGCCATGGTTGAAA
>CM035442.1:68958321-68988321 GCA_020310875.1 Ceratopteris richardii | reverse complement strand
TTCAATACAAATGTACGTTCCATACATACCGTATTTGTACCGTACCTTACGTACCTTTCCACCTTGTTTATGTTGGAGTCTTTTGCATTTGTCATTTATGTTCCTATCACATGTAGTCTTTTTGTCGATCCATCATATGATGTAAGATCTTTTTATTCTCATGATGTAATATCCTTTTGATATGATGATGATGTAGTATCTTTTTTTCGACATGATGAAATACGTATGACTTATCACTTGTAAGTTGCCACTCTTATAGTAACTTTGAATGTTCAACTGTCAATGACTCAAAGTGCTTCCTATATGTTGATTGTTTTTACTTAAAAAACACCTTTTTTCTATGCTTTTCTTCTTATTGGTCATTTCATATGTCGAAGAATTATTTGTACATGAATTTCATATGCGGAATATTTTGAAAAAAATAGCGTTTTTTTAGTGTCGTCTCAGGGATGAGTCTCCGGGACACCCTAGGCTCCGTCCTCGTCCCGGAGACACCACCGTTCTCGGGATTCGTCCTCGTCCCTTGGTGACTTTGCTTCGTTGGGATGGAAGAGATGCACGATCAGATGCATTGGTAGCTTTGTTTGTTAAACGTGCCATTATCTCTTACATTCACTCTTGCAGAACATGAAAAACTGCTTGGGATACTCTTACAACACTATACAGTCAAGAAATGAGATTTTTGCTCAGGAAATCTTTCCAGATAGTTCTCTTTTGCGTACTCTTCTTAATGATCTTCCAGATTCTTATTAGAGTTTTGCTTCTACTATTTGATTGATGATGAAAGACAACCCAAATGCCTTAACATTTTAGGAGTTAGTCTCTGTTTTTCTCTAGGAAGATCAATCTAGGCGGAGTAGGTCAATTATCCTTGTTTCAAATCAAGCTTTCTTAGCCAGTTAGAAGGGCAAAGGTAAATGGAGCTCGTCTACTAGTAAGCACAAATCTACTAATGCTCCACGATGAAAGAAGGAAGACGAAGATGAAAAGAAGAAATAATTTTGCAAGTACTATTAAGGCAAATGATATGTCACTAAGAGTTCTAGGCATGCATGGGTTTATCCATTGAAAGTAAAGTCCCACTTGCGTATGTGCTTTAAACAGTTCCAGGTTATGGTTGAAAATTCGTCATCATGTAGAATGGGCACCCTTTGTTCTTATTGAGGGGTGGAGTATATGTCTTCTGAGTTTTAATGCATTTTTGTTGAGTGTGGGATAAAATATCAATGTATAATGCTGTATACACCTCAAGAAAATGGAGTTGTTGAGAGGAAGAACAAGTTTCTCATGGGCATGGCAAGGTATATGGTAAAAAATTAGGTTTTACCACATTGCTTTTGGCTTGAGGTTGTTATGTGTGCGCATATGTACTTAACATGTGTTGGACCAGAGCATTGCAATTAATCACTCCATATGAGGCTTGGCATGGTCGAAAGCCATTTGCTCCTCATCTGCATGTTTTTGGTTGTCTGGCATATGCATTAGTGCCTAAACAACAGCACAGAAAATCGAATGATAAGGTTGTCAAATGTATTTTTGTTGGGTATAGTTTTGAAAGCAAAGGCTATTGTTTGTATCATCCATATACTAAACACATTTTGATCGGCCATGATTTTTCGGAAGATGCAATTTAACCCTTACTTTCATGTACCAGGGAGACATCAATAAGCTCAAAAAATGTGTATGATACTTTGCTTTCTCTTTTTATAGGTCGACAATCAAGTAAGTGCTTGTCCTAGTGAGGCAATTTTCTCAGCTTTTATAGGTTTCAAATGATGATGAAGACCATTCCATTTTTGATGCAGATTTACTGATGCACTTATTGATGAGAGAGCTTAAATAGAAGAGGCAAAGGTTATGCCTAAATGGAAGGTGAAGACTTTGAGAGATACCAAATTAGATGCACTTTGTCATTATACTCGATCAGGCTCTCATAATGCTTCTTTTGCATCAAATTGCTATGCAATGGGTGTCTCTATTCTTTGTGATAAGAATGAGCTTGTTTACTTTTGATGAACAAAATGCAGAAAATTAAATGGCTGTTATGCAATCAGAATATGATCTTATTATGAAGAATGATACTTGGTCTTTATGTGATTTGCCTCTAAGCAAGTGATTGGCGCTAAATGGGTATACAAGTTGAAACGTAAGCGTGATGGAACAAGTGATAAGTATAAGGTTTGGCTTGTTGCCAAAAGCTATGCTCAATAGAAGGGCATTGATTTTGATGAGACCTTTGCTTCCACATGTCGAATGACCATCGTTCATAGCATTTGTGCACTTGCACCTCATCATGGTTGGGATGTACATAAGTTGGATAGTCTTCGATATTAAAACTGCATCTCTACAGAGTGATTTACATGAAGTAGTGTATGTATTTCAGCCCAATGGTTTTGTGCAGAAAGGGAAGAAAGTGTGCAAGTTGAAATCAACATTGTATGGTTTGAAGCAAGCACCACATGTTTGGTATGAAAAGGTACATGCATACTTGCTAGCACGTGGATTTGAAAACAGGCCAACTGAGAACACCTCATATGTTAAGTGCGTAGATGATGTACTTTTGATCATTGTTGTATATGTTGATGACATGCTTCTCATTGCTGAAATTAAGGCTGATTTTCGTGCCTCTTTTGAAATGTCAGATTTGGGGCATTTGCATGATTATTTAGGCATTCAGTTTATGCAAGCTGATGGGGGAGTTGCTTTATGTCAAACAAAATATATTGACAGATTATTACAACATTTTGGCATTGACGATAGCAAACCTATTGCCACTCTCATAGAAACACGTTTACGTTTGAGTGTTCATGATGCTTTCTTGGATTGTTTTATCCCAAGGAGGGGGGATCATTATTGCCTACATGTTTTTTCTGCTTTAGATGGGCAGGTTGTTATGACACTCATGTGTCCACCAATGGTTTTAGCTTCATGCTTGGTAGCTCATGCATATCTTGGTTGAGAAAGAAGTAGCATACTGAGCAAGAAGCAACATACTGAGCCAGAAGGAGCCTATTACAATGGCTAGCCTATTATTGTGGCTACTCTAGTTGTGAGGCTTTGTATAGGGAAGCTTTCACAACTATTGTTATGTGTGTGGCTTAGACCCCTTTTGGCTGATTTGGCTGTTTGTCAATCATCTTCCACCACCATCTTTGTTGGCGGTTAGAGCGCATCGGAAGTTGCAAGGAAGGAACCTTGTGTTCCATGCTTGCACAAAGCACATTGAGGTGCACTATCATTACGTAAAGGAGATACTCTTTGGCATATGCTAGAGAGATCAATTTAGCTTACGTGCCTACACAAGATAATGTAGCATATCTGTTCACAAAGGCTTTGCCTAGGGAGAAGTTTTAAGCTTTTCGCAAAGCTTTGAGCTTACTTCTTTTTGTGAATTCATTTGATTCCACATAGCTTGACACTTCCTTATACATGAATGCAGGCTCCTTGTTCATGACATCATTCTCTAGGAGGATTTGTTAACAATATTTAGTAGTGATGTGTGTGGACACACTTAGGATTGTCGAGGCACATTTTTTTTCCCTCTTTAGGAGGTTTTTTCCCTCGGCTTGTATATATGCTTATAACCCTAATAGGTCACTTATCTTTGTACATATAGTTGGTAATACAATCAATGTTGTGTTGTTCTCCGAGATTTTTCCTCTTCCTTGTTTTGTTCATGTGTTTCTACAGACCTTGAACCCCAACATACTACACATATCCAAGGGCTCAAAATTCAGTTATTGACAAAATTAAGGTCCCAACTCACATCAATTGAAGGGACTTCTGAAAAAAAAAGTTACTACATACGACTTCTTCTTCTTCGTCTTTGTCTCTTTCTTCAATTTTATGCACAAATCTAAGCTTCCATTATGAGCCATCCCCCCTCCCTCCAACTTCCTTTTTTTTTTTGAGTAATTCCACTTTTCTTAAGTCAAATTAAAAATATTTGGTATGAACTCCCAAAGCTCTTGAGCGGCACGTTTAGTTGGTATCAGGGCTATGGTCTCTATGTTTGCGACTAGGGACTTGTAAAAAAGTTGGTATATTCAACTTCTTCTTCTTCTTCTTCTTCATCATTCTTTCTTTATTTTTTTGCACAAATCTAAGCTTCCATAACTATTTGGTATCGATGCCTAAAGCTCTTGAGTTGTCAATTGGTATGAGGGCTATGGTTTTTATGGTTGCTACTAGGCGGGACATAGACCATGTTATAGAAGTTGTAAGCTTGTATATGGCAAATCTTGGTAGGGCACACGAGGATGAAGTCAAGTATGTATCGAGGTACTTGAAAGGGGCCAAGCCTAAATGCCTATGTTATGGAAAGTGCCCATTGGAAATGAAAGGATTTTGTGATCGGACATGGAAGTGCTCATTGGAAACGAGAGGATTTTGTGCCTACGTTATGGAAAGTGCCAATTGGAAATGAGAGGATATTGTGATAAGACACGGAAGGTGATGTGGATACATGAAAATCCATAACTGGTTGTATATACACACTTGTAGGTGGTGCTATTTCATGGTGCTCTAGACTTTTGAGTATACTTGCACTATCTATTACAAATGCTGAGTATATTTCAGGCATAGATCTAGTACAATAATGCATGTTTCTTTTCATGTTTTTTAGAATGTTTAGTATTCAATACATTTAGTACTTTTGGGACTCATTTTTTTTTGAAAGCTGCCTATGTTTTTTAGGGTGAGATGAATCGGAAGGAGTTCTTTAAGTAGAGAATGCAGTCAACCACTCAGCCTTGACTCTTGAGCTACAAACCTACACAAGCTTGCCTCTTGAGCTTCACACCTTGGGCCTTAGAGAGAGAGTGTGTGTGTGTTCAAGTCTCATATAGAGGAAGAGAATGACATCCATTAGGACTCTATCTTCACCATCTATTAGCCTCAAATTTCAGTCCTTCATTATCTTTAACCTTCCATCATGGGGTAGAACTCCGGACATCATGCATAACCATGTGAAAATCCATAGCCTTAGCTCTTTGATATGCAACTATTTCAATGGAATTATGGTGGTTCAACATCTCCGATCAAGGCTCATCTCATTGGTTTGAGAGAGAGGCATTGCAAAATGCCTAGCCATCCCTCAAAGGATCATGAAGCCTTAGTTCTTGGATATGCAATTATTTAAATGGAATTATGGTGGTTCAACATGCCGGATCAAGGTTCATCTCCTTGGGTTGAGAGGTAGAGTCATTGCAAAATGCCTAGCCATGCCTCAAAGGATCATGAAGTCCAATAAAGTCAACGGATGGGTAATCTACCTATGCCTACCCATGGATTATTTTTGTTTGAAAAAAATGTTGGGAAATAATATAATATTTGTATTTTATCTTCATTTTTTTAGTGCTTCGCGTACTAAACATTTTAAAACCCGTTTTAAAAACTTGTCTTTGAAACTCTCGTTGTACTATGGGTATAGAGGCTTCCAAGGAAGCCATGTGAAGAGGATGCCTATGTTACAAGTTTCACATGCTTGAAAAGGTACTTGGGCTTGGATGCGATAGCTAGACTGCTATAGCGTCTAATCCCATACTTAACTCAAAACAAGAAAGGAGAGAATAAAGAGGGAAATCGTGGAAAACAAGTACAAAATAGAGAGAAACACAAACAAGCCCCACACACTCACACTCATACGTTGTGCCTCAAGAGAAAGCTTGAAAGTTACAATGTTCAAGAGGTTTGGAACTCTTCATCAACAACTATGTTTACAACACGAAGTAAGTGGTCTTTATATAGGAGATGAGTTCCTAAAAAAAAATTTAGCGAAAAATCTAGGCAAAAAAGCTACTATAGCTTTTCAATTTTTGCGCAAATCTATGATGGTGTCGAAATTGATGATGTCTAGCCTTAAGATCCTTTGCTTTTTCATCTTTTAATCCTTGCCATACATGTGTACAAGTTGCCTTTGACCTCTTTAGATGTGTTGATGAGAAATTAGGGTTTGACTTTTGATGGCCTTACAAATGTCATATGGCAAAGTTTTTAAGTGTTATATATGGTTTGAAAGGTCTCTTTGAATACTACGAGAAGATGTAAAATCTTCACACTCAAAATTTGACCATTTTGACCAAGTTTGACCAAGTTTGACCAAGTTTGTTTTTGAGTTGACCAACAAGTAGGGCTTCTCCAAATGGAAGGTTGATCCTTTTTGACCTTCATTCCAACATGATATGGATGGCTAAGAATGTCATGTTTCATGTATACAAATGTTAGACTCGAGAAATGACAGGCAAGAGATGGTTGAACCATGCCCGAAGAGGGAGGATTAGGAAGTAATCCTTAACCATGACTTTTGGGGCATGTGGTTAGCCCATCATACTCCTAGCCAATAGGTCATAAGTTCAAATCCCACAATTGGTATCAATGCCTAGGAAGTAGGCTTGAGCAAAGTGGATGGAAGGCTCGTGCGTCGCTTTCGTAAGTGAGCCCAACAAATATTAGAGTGTATCTCCCAATCCGTAGGTCGGATTTAGACATATAAAATACCATTGGAAAGCTCTCGGAACGAGCTTTCCAATAGACGCACTAGATTGAGGATCCAAGATACCTAGCATGGGTGAGAACTACGTTCAAGATACTGAGGTTGAGAACAAGGGGCTCAAGAGACCAAGGTTGCGAACAAGGCAAGTCCGTAGGGCCTAGGCAAGTGGCCAAGAAGTGGAAAGGTAAGGTTCAAGAAACCAAGGTTGAGAGCAAGGGTTCAAGAGACCAAGGTTGAGAACAAGAAGGTTGAAGAGACTGTGCAAGGGTGAGGACATCAATTCAAGGGGAGATCAAGGATTGATCATTGAGGACAATGATCTCTAAAAGGGGAAGAGAGTGTTAAACTCAAGAAATGACAGGCGGGAGATGGTTGAACCATGTCCTAAGAGGGAGGATTAGGAAGTAATTCTCAACCATGGCTTTTGGGGCAAGTGGTTAGCCCATCATACTCCTAACCAATAGGTCATTCATTTGCAATAGATCATCAATCAAGAGGATATTTGTTTGCAAAATCAAATCATGTATTGGTTCTAGTAATGTCAAAACACACATAAAAATAATTAGATGCTTGACTCAGTGAAGCAGTCGTTTGAATGTTTTTTGATTATTAGTGCACGTTCTTTAATGAATTCATGTACTTTCATGCCCAAAAATCAATTAACTCATTCTTATCAACACATATATGCATTTGTCTTGACTCCTCCCATAATCAACCAATCAGAATACTATGTGAATCTTCAAATCTCTATAGATATATCTTTGAAGAGAACTATTAATGAATGCATCATTGAATTTCCATGTGCAAATAAATGCATAAACACTCATTCTTTAATCTTTTAAGAAATCCATTCAATAAAAACAATAAAAGAAGAAATCCAAAATCTAATCTATCATAATTGTCTAGTATCAATAACAACTTTTCCCTTTCTTCTAATTCGTTTCCTATGAGAATCTTAGATATTAAGTGATATTTATGATTCTAAATAAAGAGCAAAGTAAGGGAAACTATCTCTAATGAGATGAAATCACCTCTCTAAGCATCTATGAGAAGATAAGAAAACAATTCAAGCCTCAAGGAGTTCTCACAATTCCACCCAGTCAACTTGCAAGCTCTGTACAGATGGTCAAATCTAAGCAAAACCTAACAACTATCATTGGAAAGCTCTTGAAGCAAGGAATCCATAGCATTTGGAATTTTTGGATTTGGATATTCCTAGACAAAGTTATGGTCAAATTAGTGTTAGACTCGAGAAATGATAGGGAGGAGATGGTTGAACCATGCCCTAAGAGGGAGGATTAGGAAGTAATCCTCAACCATGGCTTTTGGGGCAAGTGGTTAGCCCATCATACTCTTAACCAATAGGTCATGAGTGAAACAAAACACATACACATTGATGTGCAATATCACTTCATTAGAGAGATCTTAGAGGATGGAGTGATTACATTAAGTAAGGTCACACAAAATCTAGATATCCTTTCACCAAGTGCCTACCAAAGACACAACATCAGCTATGCATACAAATGGTGGGAGTCAAGTGGCCATCTATATGTGACTCTCCATTTCTATGCATAGCTGATGTTGTGCCTTTGGTAGGCACTTGGTGAGAGAGTGTATTAAACTTTATGATGTATTGACTTTGATCAATGTGATTAAGCTGATCTTAAGCACCTCTAGGATGAAGTTTAATGCAGATTAGTGTGTTTTATGTGTGCATGGAACATGACATTCTTAGCCTTACATATCACACTCTCGCTCTCACATCATATGATGGGTGCCTCTTTAGGCATACAAAACTCATTGCATAGGCGTGCTAACCATATGGCTTTCTAGGGAGCCTCTATTGCTGGAATATATCACCTGTAGTAGATAGTGCAACTATTCGTCGAAGTCTAAGACACAAACAACAACTACATGCAAGTGTTTACACAAAGCCACTCGTGGATTTCTGTGTATCCACATCACCTGTCATGTGTGAGTCATAGAATCCTCTTGATTCCGATGGACCCTTTCCATAACATGCATTTAGACTTGGTCCCTTTGAAGTACCTCAAAATAAACTTGATTCCATCCCAATGTGCACTGCAAGTATTACCCATGTATTGACTCACAACTCTTACTGCATAGGTTATTTTTGACCTGGTAGCCACCATAGCATACATAAGTGAACTGCCATTGCATATTGAACACCTTTCATGTGATCAGCTGCATCATCATTTTTTGGGCAATCCTAAAAAGGTTTACATGTGGCTCCAAAGGCACTCCAAGAGGCTTTGCAGTAACCATATTAAACCTGTTTAGCACTTTTGTTAGTAGTCCTTGAGACAAGTGCAAAGTTTACTGCTTCCCCTATCTTTTTATCCCCATTCCCATGCTTAGTATTTCTGAGGTCTTCAATTGAAACTTCAGCATTCAGCTGCTGTTATAGAGCAATTAGAGGGTGCTTTTGCTTTCCAGCCAGGCGTATCATCTACATAGGGCATGAGAATAATTGGGCGGCCATCTGCATCCTTTTTAGTGCATAAACGTAGATTTTTATCACCTTCTTTTAAACCCATCTTCAGCATAAATGCATCAAACTTCTTGTACCGCTCTCTAGGAGTTTGTTTCAGCCTATACAAGCTTCCGTTCAACTTACATAGTTTGCTTGGGGTGGCAAAACCTTGAGGCTGCTTCATGTATAGCTCCTTTTCACCATGCAAGAAAGTTCTCTCTACATCTATCTAGTAAAGCCTAAATCCAAGTTAGCAGAACAAGCAAATAAGACATGAAGTATGGTCTTTTTTACTGTAGGCATGAATACTTCTTGGAAGTTAATGCCCTTGTTTTGTGCATATTCCTTTGCAACAAGCCTTGCCTTAACCTTGGGTTTGCCATCAACTGTCTTGATTTTGTTTGTTAGAGGATGATTGATTGCGAACGAGGAGGGATTCGAACCCCTGACACCGTGTTCGTAGCCACATGCTCTAATCCCCTATGGCTTTTCTACCTTTGGGCAATCCAGTGAAATCCCAAGTATCACTGGTGGTTTTAAATGCACAGGACTGTTGGAAACAATGTCATTGTGAACTTGAAACCCAAATTTCAGCAAACCCTATTTTGATCAAACCATTTCTCAGAGACTGTAAAATGGTCAGCAATTGTGAAATGGTCAGAAATGGTATATGAGATAAGCATACATTCATGAAGTACTCGAAGAGAGTTTTCTAAGGAACACTTGTCCATCTGATCACTGAAAAGCCCTCTAATGAAAAACCCTACTTTGCTGGTCATACTTAAAAAAAGACACGCTTTTTAATGCCGTGTCTTAAAGATAGTAAAATCAGGTCTAAGGCTTGATATTTCAACACATCAGCTATTAAAAAAGCTGCACACTAATATTATCAGCCATTAAGACTGATTTGCAGAAAAGTCTCACGTTAAAAACAGCTGTTTCAACTTTCTACAACTTTCTTATTGCTGTATAAGGTGTTTACAGCTATATACATCAGAGGAGAAAGTTATTACAGAATATGTTGCTGTTATACAAACACATACACAGCACATAGACTGAATCTTGCATATTCAGTCTATATTCCATCATTTTTTCTCCCACACACTTTTTCTATACTTTTAGGCACTATTCTCTCATATTTTGTAACTAGAACCAATCAATTTTCAGCCTATTACATTATATGCACATACACACAATTTTCCGCCTATTATATTCATAAATACATACACACTTTGTAGATAGTCATTCTTTCTAATCGAAGTTTTTAGAGTAGATTTTTCTACTCGTTTCTTATCTCTTGTCTCTTTGTCTGTTATTTATACTCTCATTTACTTTGGCTCAGGCATTGTATGTGTGCATGGTTATTTTTATTTTGTGTTTCTTATTTTACATGTTTAGTATCTCTATTCTGGCTGCTTAACTGTTTTTGGTTTGTCACCTTACAGTCAACTGTTGAGTTTGGAATTGTCTCTACAATAATTGTTTATTCTGATTTAAGTGATTTGACTCTTTTGAATTTCTTGAGATAGATGATAGAATTGGTTGAAATACTACCAGCTTTTATGGAGCTTCAAACCCTTGGAGATCGGGCTTTAAGGAAGTTGGCTTCTCTGCATATAGTGCAAGATATTCGCCGAATGAATGTGAAGCACAGGAATGAATCCAAGAACAGGCAGTTGCAGAATGTGCTCTTCAAACTACTTCAGGTTATCCTTTGTGACTCTTGTAGTGCCTTACTTCTCACATTGATTTTGATGATTTCATTTGTAACAAAACATATAGTTTACTCTGTAAACTGTCGTATATTCCCATGGTGTTTTGAACATACTGATAGGATGACAGAGAGTCAAAATCTAAGCGGGCACTCATTGTGCTGTGTGAGCTGCACAGAAGGAAGCTGTGGGACGATGCAAGAACAGCAAATGCTATATGTGCTGCCTGTTTTCATCCGTCATCGAGGTTTTGGGATTTTGGTCTTTATGGGAAAATTTCTTTTCCTCTTGGTACAAATACTCATAGAAGATTTATTGCAGGATTCTTAAGGCAAGCCTTGGATTTCTTCTTGGATATGAAAAAATGGATGAGGAAGATGAAAATTCAAGTGAGGAAGACGAGGAACATAATCCTGTTGTTGCTGTTAGTAGAGAAGATGTATATAAGGCAAGCGACAATCTCTTTTACACAAAGGTTGAGAGTAAGAGAAATTGGAATTCGAGTTCATTTTTGTTTGGAGTTGTTTGAACAGGCCCATCATAAAGGCACTACCTCAAGTCGCAAGAAGAAGCAAGCAAAGCTTCAGAGAGTGGTCAGAAGTTTGAAGAAGCAGCAGAGGAGCCAGGTACAGGATTCACTAGGAAGCTCACCTTTGCAGCATTTGCATGATCCTCAAGTGAGTACAATGTTTAGAATCTTAAATATGAACTAGCTGAATCATCCATTTGTAGTCAATCACAACTTTTGAGATTTCTTGTGTGATTGATGTGCAGAGTTTTGGAGAAAAGCTTTTCTCTAGATTGCAATCTAGCAATGAGAGATTTGAGGTATTTCTGCCCAACAGTAGCCCAGATTTTGTCCTTATGTGACTATTGTGTTCTGTTGGCTTTGAGGTGTAATGAATGCCTAATTGTTCAGGTGAAGTTGATGATGATGAAAGTGATTTCAAGAACCATTGGTCTCCATCGTCTAATTGTACTAAATTTCTACGCTTTTCTTCAGAGATATGTGCAGGTTAGACAATCTCTTGATCTTTTTGAAGTAGGTGAAACTGATCTATTTAGGTTGGTAGTGGGATTCAAGAACTTATCTCATTGTGTGCTCTTTTCATTAACTTCAATTTAATCCTCTCTATTATTTCCTACAATTACAAGAATGAGGTGAGTTTTTGAGATTTTTCTTATCATTTATTTTTTGTGTGCTTTGTGCTCATTATTAAACACTGCTGTAAGTGGATCTGTATGGCCTGTGGATCCTTAAGTAATTCCTTTGCTTTCGCCAGATGCTGAAGACGATGATGCCCATAGACATACTTTATCACCAACTGAGTGAGAGGATTCTTTCATCCCCACTTCACGACGTTTGAAAATACCATCTACTTTCTCTCTTTGTCTCTCCACATAAGTATGCCGCATAGAATTGCCAAATGGCCTCTCACATGAATGCCACATGACACAAATGTGAGTGCTCATCTAGAAGAAGAAATAAGGGGAGGTTAGCACATTTCCCTTCATTTATGATATTTTCTTCCCCTGAAGTCCTTTTTTAGTCCCCCAAAAGTGTTGTTGAAAAGCACATGAGAAAGATATAACCATGTTTGCTCCCATTGAATCCCATGTATACCCCATACATGGTCATCATCTTGATGTGGTTTTTGCCCTTAATCTTCCCCTTTAGAATTCTTTTGGGAAGGTAATTCAAAAGTAGCGTTCCATATCTCGATGTTTGGGAGGACGCCATGTTCCGTACACATACCGTATGTACCGTACTAAACGCTTCGTACCACCTTGGTCCATAACTCCAGAATCTCCAAAGCTGAAGATGATCTCCTCCAAATAGATAAGCATCAAGTTGTTGCACACCTTGTAGATGATAAAGAAAGCATAACTCCACCTCTCCAAGTTATAAAGACCTCCTTCTCCATGTGTTAAGAAAAAAAAAAGGCCACGTGACACTAATACAAGGAGTTGGATTTATTCCTCAAGATTATACAGGATGTTGACGATGTCACTCTTGCTTCTCAATCTTTAATGTGCTTTTCATACTTAACTCAAAAGTTAGAGTTTTAATTTTGATCATGATTTTGGTACCAAACCTACAAGTTTTGTATATGGTTGGATAATGAATACTATCATAATATGTAATAATAATTTTTTGACCATACTTTTACCATTTCTCAGAAATGATTCCATTTCTTATAATTTCGAAGACCAATTTTATTTACTTGCAGGTGGGGTCCCCCGTGGAAGGGGTGCTCCAATGACATATTTTCTAATAATCCCCTCCTAACGTGACACTATGGGAATTTGCTAGGTAGGTATATTTATTATTTGTAGTTATTAAGATTTAAGTACCTCGAATTTTCACATATGGTGCAAAGTATTATACAAGCATACAAAAGGTCTTTTGTCATGAAGAGTACTCCCATAGCACAGCACACATCACAAGGAGAACTAAGTGCGCACACATCACCACTCTTCTCAACCAAGTACTACTTGGAAGGATAGAGATAAATATATGATGGCATGGTAATAGAGGATATAGAATCAAACATACTTTGAAGATTATCAAGGTTGGCGAGTCCTTTTCAAGCCAAGGTTATATGCTCTCATATATACCTATTGTGTACACATATACAAGAAGGTGTTATATGCCCACCACAAGGTTCTGAATGTAGAGATAAAATCCCTCCTTGCTAACATGAGTCTTTCTTCATGATCCCCAAGATGTTGGAAGTGAGGTAGGCCCAATAATAATATTCACAAGTTTATAGGATCTTCCAACAGATGAACCTTAGCATACACACCTTAAGACTCAAAATTAGATGAATGAGAAATAGAGAGAGAATACATCAAAGTGTAATAATAAGCTGAATGTTCACCTACACGATCTAATATGAATGTCAAATTACAATGTGTGTAATGATACAAAACTGGATGTATGCTTATACACATAGTAGTCACGTCTTGTCCAGTACGATTCACGTATGGTACGAGACCGTACTAAGGTTTTTGCGTATAATGCGTACGATACGTACGATACATATCACATGAATCTTGATAGAGAGAGAGAGAGAGAGAGAGAGAGAGAGAGAGAGAGAGAGAGAGAGAGAGAGAGAGAGAGAGAGAGAGAGAGAGAGAGAGAGAGAGAGAGAGAGAGAGAGAGAGAGAGAGAGAGAGAGAGAGAGAGAGAGAGAGAGAGACTTTTTAACGTCTATTAGAGGCCAAAATCGGCCTATGAGACAAAACATATACATCAGTATGATCCAATCCACTGTGATCCCAAAAGGAAAATAAAGTGTGAGTACAAAAAACGGGTATAAAAGGAGTGGATAATAAGTGGCATCAAGGGTGTGGGGTGCTATGGGTATGCACTCTATATGCGCAGTGGCTGTGATACAAATATGATATGCATAGGGAGGGGAGGCTCGATGGTATCACAACCCTCTAAATGCCTGGAGTGGGTGTAGGATATAATGCATCGGTGGGTAAGGCATCATGGCGATCCTCAAAATGCTCTGAACGTCCAAATCGACAGGGGTGCGCTGCTGACGTCTCCGTATCTCCATGTCATGGCGTGCGTGAATCGCGTGAATCTCTCTGGTGTGGAAGGGCTCTCCGGAGTGGGGGTCTCGATCGTCGACGCTGTCGTCTAAGCTCCTCTGCTCTGTGTGATGTGACACCTCGCATCGAGCTTGGTCCTCGAGTGGCTTTGGGCTTGAAAAAATCTGTAATATAAGTCTGAGGGGGAGGGGGCGGCCAGGTGTATCTCCATCTGCGGCTGGAGAAGTGATGCACTGCGGTGTTGGAGCTCTACTAGGAAACGACCTAGAGGGCGCTGGTCCTCTGTCCCCAATAAAGCCCTGATCTCTCTGGCCCCCCTGAAGAGCTGTGGGTAGCGGTCTATGATGTCCTCATATGCTTGGCATCTACATGTGTAGTGCTCCTCGTCCTCCACCTCCTCTTTACATATCCTGCATAATCTCTTGTCCCTCGGGGTATGTGTCGCTCGCCCAACCTCAATCTCGAGCTGGTGTGATGATACTCTGAGCTTCCCAATGGCCACTCTCTCTGAGCTGGTGCCATGTATCTATCCATGTATCGTGGTCTCTGAATGAAACCATCTGTTGTCACAGTCAGGAAGTGCTATCTGTAGTGTTGCCTCTTTGTGGGAAGAGGCTCCCGTGGTGCTATCCATGTCTCCCTGACGTGTATCTGTAGTAGGTCCTGACGGATGATCCTATTCCTCTCCGAACGAGAGAGGGTAATGTGGGGGGAAGAGAGGTCATACTGAAAAGGGGAAAGATCGGTAATGCTCATGCCATGGTCTCCTAACCATCTGTAAGTCTGTGCATACCATACTCTCTCATGCCCTGTCTTTGCCAAATGTCTAGAGCTCTCGAATGCAAGCCTGGTGAGTTGGCTGGTGGGGAGCTCTCTGACTCTCAGAATAAAGGTCACCAACTGGAAGAGGGCCTCCACTAGCATCGGTGGTGTGCCAAGCTCAGCTCGTATAATGTCATGTGGAACGGAGGGCTTGCTTCGCAGCAAGCGTGAGATCATGGTGACCTGGGGCCTCTCAATCCACGTCCACATCGCCTCCGTGATCCTTGGTGCCCAAATTGTTGCTGCGTACATCAATGCGGGTGTCACTAGAGTGTAAAAGAGCCACTTCTTAGTCCGGGGCTCCTTAAAATGTGTCTGAAAGCAACGTCTCTCCAATCCTGCAAGTGCCGCATAGCCTGTGCCATGGAGAATACCCTGTGCTCCCTGAGAAGGTGACACCTAGGTAGACGTAGGAGTCCACTACCTCTATCTTACCTCGAGCTGCGGTGAAGGAGGCGCGATGGCGTACTGTCCTTGAGGTATGGAAGATCATGACCTTGGTCTTGCCAAGGTTCACTGTGAGTCCTCTCTCCATGCAGAAGGTATCGAGCGCCTGTAAATGTGACTGCAACCCCTCCTGTGACTCTGAAAGCAAGACAATGTCATCAACATATAATATTATGTGTACTGGCGTACCTCCGAGGTCTCCTCTTAGCCCTCCCGCTCGCTGTATGTACTCCGTGATCTCGTAGATGTAGAGACCGAAGAGAGTGGGTGAGAGAGGGAAACCTTGTTTCACACCAATGGTGCTAACAAGGCTGTCTGATAGGCCGCCGGTGCAGCGTACCCTGCCTGTGACTCGTGCATACAAAGCATAGATGGCCCATAGCATGTCTGATGGTAGCTGTAACTCTTGGAGCCTCCGTAGTAGTCTCTCTCGAAGGACCATGTCGAAGGCTTTGCGGAAATCCACAAAGCAACAGTATAGCCTCTGCTTCCTCGCCTTCACGCTCTCAATCAAGCAACGAAGCACGAAGATGTGGTCGATGGTGGAGAAAGTGAGGCGAAAGCTTGCCTGGCCGGGTGCTCTGATCCAGCTGCCTCAGCGTGTGTGCTGAGCTCTTCCTCTAGTAATGCCCCATAGATCTTGGCCAGGATATGGCCTATGATAATAGTCCTGTAGTTCCTTGGATCCATCATATCGACGGACTTATGGATAGGCGTAATGGTATGCATAGTCCATGAGTCAGGTAATCCCTCAACCAAAGCACGGTTGAAGAGACGGGCGATCAGGTGGGAAACTACATCTGCACGTATATGAAGTGCTCGCCCTGTAGCCCCGTGTGGTCTGCTGAACGGCCATGCTGTAGCCTATGGATGGCCTGTCGTACCATGCCTTACCATGCTTGCCGTGAAGAGGGTGGATATCACAAGACGCGGTGTGGGAGGGATCGACAATGGTGGATGTCCTGGGACGTCATATAACCTCTGGGCGTAGGTGTGCCAAGTCTAAGGATGTGCCATGGGTGTAGGTGGGCGTGGCTCACGTAGTGCCCTCCACGCGGTGACACAATCCCTACTCATGAGAAGGTCGAACAACTCTGCCTCCTGTCTCTCCTCGAAAGCTCATCGCTTCCGGCGTGTGAGGGCTCGCATCTGTCGTCGTGCCTCGCTCTTTGTGATGGATCCCAAGATACTCTGTGCTCTGAGATGTCGGTATAGTCGCCTACACTCCTCATCGTACCATCCATTCTGGGCTGTAGGCCCCAACCGTGTCGAATGTGCGGTGTTGTGGGTGGTGTATGGGAAGCTGAGAGTAGCGGATGTGTGGAGGATCGAGGAGAAGTGGGAGAGAGAGAGGGGGAGGGGGAGGGAGGGGGGAGAGAGAGAGAGAGAGAGAGAGAGAGAGAGAGAGAGAGAGAGAGAGAGAGAGAGAGAGAGAGAGAGAGAGAGAGAGAGAGAGAGAGAGAGAGAGAGAGAGAGAGAGAGAGAGAGAGAGAGAGAGAGAAGAAGAAGAAGAAGAAGAAGAAAGAAAGAAAGTCATATTAACGTCTACTTGAGGCCAAACTTGGCCTATGAGACAAAACCATGTACAAGTGTAGTAACCTTGTGCAGAAAATGAAATGAAAAAAGTACTTACTACATAAAGCTATATCGGGCTGGAAAAGGCTATATCGGGCTGGAAAAGGCTGGGAAGAGGTGGCTCTGACTCTGTAGATAATGGCCACCTAATACATGGCAGGTCCATAATGTGAGTTAGTAAAATACCCTAGCTACTGGTGATGGGTGGAGGTGGGTGTAGTATGTGGTACATCGGTGCTGGTCTGAGTGCCTCCCGAAGGAAGACAACCAAGGTGGTGGTGGTACGCCTCTGCTCCATCATGTGGTCATAGGCTGTCCTGATGCGTGAGATATCCTCCCCATAAAGTCGTGGTCGATGATATCCAACCATGCGTGGTCGACGTCGTGCTCTCTGTGTTGCATCCTGGTGGAGCGTAAGCCCTCTAGATGGACCTCTTTGGTGTAACTGAGCTTGCTGAAAGAATTGAGTAATGGTCTGTTGGATACTCCTTCGTGTCTGATGAGAGAGAGAGAGAGGGCCATGACGGCAAGTGAGCAGACCGTTTTGAATGGTCTTCCTGACTCATATTAGAGTTTTGCTTCTACTATTCATTTGGTGATGAAATGCAATCCAAATGCCTAATTATAAATTAGGGTTTCAAAAACCCTAAATAAAAAATTGACCTAAATAGCAAGAGAAACTCCTCCTCGTGTTGAAATAGAAGGCACAAAGCCTTGGAACAGCAGCAAGAAAAGAGGATTGATGGGCTGATTAAACCTTCCATGGTAAATATGTAGGAGATGGGTGGTTGAATTGAAGAGTCTTTGGGGAATCTTCTTGGAAGCTTCTAGCTCATATATAGAAAGCATATTACCTCCTCTATTATCAAGGAACCTTCACAAATCTTAACTTCCTTCCAAAGTAGAAGTTTTTTTGGTGCAAAAACTTGTTATTTTTGGCTTCAAATTACTTTTTTGTTCCCAAAATAGCAAGAGATTATGCAAAATGATTTTTTCCACATCTCATAATTCCTCGAAGTCCATTGCTCTCTTGTCTGCCGTGGTTGTGGGTCTAGTCATAGCCCCTTAGGAGATGTGGCCATCTCAGAAAGAATATGTGCAACCCTCATGCGGAACGTTGCTATTCAGACACAAGGGGAATATGCTAGAATAGGTATTTATCAAGGTACGTTTGGAACACATGCCAAACGTGTTTGGAACGTACGGCATGTTCTGTATGGAACGTGCTTTCCAAAAAACGTTCGGAATGCGTTCTTAAAAAAAAAACATTTGCTCCTTATATAAAAGCTAAGGTTTTATCACATACAGTGCATACTTATAATACATATATATAATACATACATATAATCATGTTGGAAATCAATGTCACATCAATCCAAAATCCATTTAAGGCAGAAACCCTAATTTTGGTACTTAGTCATTTTTGGCACAAAATTTGGGTAAAATTTTTATGAGTTTTCTTATAGAGCTTGATGAGAGCTTTCTAATGGTATATGACATTCAGTCATCAGAGATCAGATTTGGGAGAAAAACCTAACCCTAATTTTATGCTGATTTAGGGTTTTTACCTCATTTGATAGCTCTCAACTTGGAGATCATAAAAATATTGTCAGATCATTCATCAGGTGGTCACAAATGTGAAAAAGCTGGTCAAAAGAGTTTTTTAACCAATAGTCAAAAGCCAATTAAATTAAAGCAACTTTTAAACTTAAAAGCAATGATAACACATAAATAAAGCGATTAGCTTTATTTTTTTATGATGAACAGCTTTTAAGGAGATTTTTCGCATGAGACACTCAAGGCTATATAAAGAAGTGTTTGGGTCACTTCTAGGATCATCCCAACCAATTCCAATGCCAGCGTTGATCCCTCTTTGAGGAGCTAGTGCTCTTGCACTCATGGAGCAGCCATGGTGCACTCTAGGAGCACGTTGAAGAGAAGCTATGGAGTTCTTCTTGGAGAAGTGTGTGCTCACACTCTTGCTTATGGAGAAGACTTACCTATCAGCAACTTGGTGGTGTGGATCAGCCATCTGCATGATGTATTTGAAGATTGTCCTCTTTATGAAGATTATGGAGTACTTCAAAGACATTGGATGGAGCTTAACATAAGATTGCATCTTATGTTAACTATTCAGGTACGTATTCTCTTTATGCACACAGGTACTACTTGGAGCTTATGGAGGCAGTGGCATCCATATCTGGAGGAGTCCTATTCAGCATACATAAAGGAGAATCAGTACATGCATGCTACATGCATTCAGATGAGATGTTAGAGAAGGTGTTTCCATAATACATATGAGTATGAGGATTTCTGTCAGCAACATGTTAGCATTCTATGCTAATTCCGTAAGTATGTGATCTACACATCTGATTTAGGGTCTTCCATAGCCTAAAATCAGATTAGGGTTTGCTGAATATCAGTTTCAAACTGATCTTTCCTCTTTCTGTCACTCATATAGACTCTTTTACAGCCTATAAGGTCATACATCTCATACATATTCAGATTTCTGTCTCTACATCTGAATATTCTTGTAGATTTTGTACATACACTCTTCCATCTATTTCTATTCACATAGAGTGGTTGAGATTTTGACTCCCACATTGTAAATTGATATTTGTATATATGATGATGTGAGTAAGCAGTGGCTTATGCAACACTTTGAATATGTTGTCTGATCTCTCTCTATCTTTGTCTCATCATTGTATGATTAAGTGTGGTATGTTCATGTTTGTGAATTTTGGAAGAAGCTGAAATCTGTGTTGTAGATCTTGGACCTATGGGACCTGTGGAATTAGTTATGGGCCTACCTAATTTCCAACATTTGGTATCAGAGCTTCGAGGCTACTAACATATGGTTTCAGAGCATCTTCTAACATTTGATATATGACATACACACTTAATCTAGATGAGTAGAGATTTGAGAATTAGACAATTTAGTCAGATGTTGATTTATTAGTATGGAGAATGAAGTTGATGGTCTATTAGCAGCCAAATACTTTTGGAAGAGTAAAGATACTTTACAGAAGTATTATTTGAAGACCAAGACTTGATGAAGAGAAGGCTACTTCGAATTCAAGGAAAAACAATGGTTTGGAGAAGATGAAGGAACCATATCAACATCAAATCAGAGGTATTAGTTTCTACTATCATATTGTCATTTGCAGGTCATATCTTAGAAGAGCAATTATGAAGAGATTTGAAGGATACAAGAAGTGCTTTTAAACACTTTCATTACTTTGAAAGTTAAAGCATTAGCTACATCAAAACAGGTATCTAGAGGTTGTTCTTGACAATCTTGATAGATCTCTTTCATGGAAAGAAAGCTCATCTAAGAAGACAAATTTGGAGATCAGATCAGTTTTGTTTTCAGCCAACACAAGGTTGGAAGTTTTTTTATCTAGGTACAAAATCTACATTACCTAGAGAGGTAATTCAGTTTTCAGCATATGAAAAGATGGAGCTGAGATGGTAGAAGCATGTTCACTTCCATTTATATACCATCTTTGTTTTGTCTCTTACTCTTAGCACTAGAGGAAGAGAAAAATTCATTTGAAGAAGTTAAGAGTGCTTGCTACTTCAAGATGAAGAGAACAAAAGGTATGGAAGAGAAATTTAGAGATGTTGACATCATCGGGTGGAAGAAAGATGCATAAGAAGAAAGTCGAACAATTCCAAAGGGAAAGTAAGACTTCCTTTTCTCTTATATTTTCCATATACTTTTCTTATTTTTATCCTCTACATCCAAAGACAAGTCTACGAGAACATCTTGTGTGAAAAAGACAATTTAAAGAAGAAGCAGTTTCTTGTTTTGCATTATACTTGGCCATGTTTTAGAAGGTTTTGACAAAGAATTACATTGAGAGAAAGAAAAGAAGGTAGCTTATATGTTCCCTCAAAGAATTCTTGAAGTGTCAATTCAGAGCTACTTGGTATATGACAAGTTGCAGAGAAGTTTTTCTTCTTTATCTAACTCTTGAGGTAAAAGAGTATTTATAGCAGATGTTGGAGACTTGGAGTGAGGTTTTTTGAGTTTGGAAAAGTTACCTCATATTCAGTATACTCAGAAAATTCAGAGTTTTTTCAGGATGAAAATTCAGAAAATTCAGTATGTTCAGAATTTCAGTATTTTCAGAAAATTCAAAAAATTCAGTATTTTCAGGAAAATTCAGAAAAATTCAGATTTTTGATGTACCTGTCAGATGGAGAATGTACTTTCAATGTTTGTCTTGATTTTTTGGATACGTGCTTGTATTAAAAAAGGTGTTCCATCAGATCCTATCATTTGATTGAGAAGTGGAGTTAGCCAAAAGAAAGTCAAGCAGATACTTTCACATTTCACCCGGGAAGAATATGAAGATATGAAGTATCAACTTGCAAATTTTGGAGTTCTCAAGATGAGAGTTTGTCCACTTGTGTTTCAATAGAAGTTGCAGATTCTTGGGATGGATCTAGTTTAAGAAAAGTTTTAAAACTTTATGTAAGAAGCATGGACACTTAGAGACATTCAGGTAGCAAATCAAACATTCAGTCATGAAGGTTTGAAGAGAGCAGATTCTACACAGGTATTTTGTTTGACAGATCTAGAATGATCTTGTATGATCTTGATAGATCTTCTATGATCTTGAAGATCTTGAGTATTGTTGAGTCAGATGTCTATCCTTTGTTCGTTGAGATTCTTAACATTGGAAGAAGTAAGTCAAAGATTCAGATTCTATCAGATTAGTTTTGCAAAGAAATAGAAGAAGATACTTGTTATGTTGCAGAAGATTATGAATCCTAGAATGCTTTCAGAAAGATTTTTGTTATGATAGGATCAGCTAACCTTATTCTAGATTTTGGAAAGCTAAGGAATGGCATGGAAAGCTATTGGCATGTGTACAGTGCTAATAAAAGGGTTCATATATTTTGTTTTCAGATACAGTTATTGATCACTGAAGATCAGATTTATTGAAAGAAGGAAGACGTCACAGATTTCATAAAGTCTGATTTTCTTTAAAGGAATTTGGATACTAGTGTTAAATCATCCAGGGAGGTGATGAAACATGAAGGCTTATTTTCAGCCATATGTGAAAGAATGCAGAATCATACTTGTAGGTATTCCTATATCAGGTATTCCTATATTTCCTTTGTCAGTTTCCCTTTATGTTCCAGCTTTGAAAGAAGAGGGAAGAAGGAGAATGTTTGGAGAAAGTTCTTTTTAGGTGTTCTTGTTCGGGAGAAGGTTCCAGAGTTCTATTACAGAGAAACTTGATATTTCACAGAGGTATATTACTTATGAGGTGCGCACATATATGATTATACCAGAATCTGAAGGAAAAAGATATGAAGGAATTACAGATAGAACAAGGATGAAGACAAGATGACATCATAGATATGAAACTTTGGTGAGACTCATTAGATTTGAGGACAGTCAGAGATGAACCATCTAGTGTTCATAATACTAAGTTGTGGGTTGTAAGTCACAAGTCCCAGGATGGATTCAGTTTCTGATTTTGTTTAGTGTATCTATATGACACAAGAGAAGTACGTTGAGAAACCTTTTGTAAGGTAAATGCAAATATGTGGATCTTAGTGTATGCTTACAGGTTTGAGAAGACATTAGATAGCAGATTCAGAGTAAAGTCATGCTACATATGTTGTCAAGCAGTGATTGCTTGATGTATGCTAACACTTTTGGATATCTGGTTTGCATATTTTCTCAGGTATTATGGTTCATATTCAGCAGATTCAGTTTTGAAGAAGACTCTTGAAGATAAAGTTTGAAGGTCAATTCTAAAGGACAAGCTTCAAGCTTATATCAGTTTGCAAATGAATGAAGTTGCATATCCAGTTCAGTTTGTATCAATATGACATTGAAGGGAGGATTGTTGGAAATCAATGTCACATCAGTCCAAAATATATTTACGGCAGAAACCCTAATTTTGGTACTTAATCATTTTTGGCACAAAATTTGGGTAAAATTTTTATGAGCTTATCTTATAGAGCTTGATGAGAGCTTTCTAATGGTCTATGACATTCAGTCATCAGAGATCAGATTCGGGAGAAAAGCCTAACCCTAATTTTCTATTGATTTAGGGTTTTTACTTCATTTGATAGCTCTTAGCTTGGAGATCATAAAAATATTGTCAGATCATTCATCAGGTGGTCAGAAATGTGAAAAAGCAAGTCAAAAGAGTTTTTTAACCAATAGTCAAAAGCTAATTAAATTAAAGCAACTTTTAAACTTAAAAGCAACGATAACGCATAAATAAAGCGATTAGCTTTATTTTTTTATGATGAACAGCTTTTAAGGAGATTTTTCGCATGAGACACTCAAGGCTATATAAAGAAGTGTTTGGGTCACTTCTAGGATCATCCCAACCAATTCCAACGCAAGCTTTGGTTCCTCTTTGAGGTGGTAGTGCTCTTGCACTCATGGGGCAGCCATGGTGCACTCTAGGAGCATGTTGAAGAGTAGCCATGGAGTTCTTCTTGGAGATAAGTGTGCTCACACTCTTGCTTATGGAGAAGACTTACCTATCAGTGGCTTGGTGGTGTGGATCAACCATCTACATGATGTAATTCGAAGATTTTCTTCTACATGAAGATTATGGAGTACTTCAAAGACATTGGATGGAGCTTAACATAAGATTGCATCTTATGTTGACTATTCAGGTACATATTCTCTTTATGCACACATGTACTACTTGGAGCTTATGGAGGCAGTGGCATCCATATCTAGAGCAGTCCTATTCGGCATACATAAAGGAGAATCAGTACATGCATGCTACATGCATTCAAATGAGATGTTAGAGAAGGTGTTTCCATATGAGTATGAGGATTTTTGTCCGCAACATGTTAGCATTCTATGCTGATTTCGTAAGTATGTGATCTATCACACACACACATCTGATTCAGGGTCTTCCATAGCCTAAAATCAGATTAGGGTTTGCTGAATATCAGTTTCAAACTGATCTTTCCTCTTTTTGTCACTCATATAGACTCTTCTACAACCTAATATGTCATACGTCTCATACATATTTAGATTTCTGTCCCTACATCTGAATATTCTTGTAGATTTTGTACATATACTCTTCCATCTATTTCTGTTCACATAGAGTGGTTGAGATTTTGACTCTCACATTGTAAATTGATATTTGTATATATGATGATGTGAGTAAGCAGTGGCTTACGTAACACTTTGAATATGTTGTCTAATCTCTCTCTATCTTTGTCTTATCATTGTATGATTAAGTGTGGTATGTTCATGTTTGTGAATTTTGGAAGAAGCTGAAATCTGTGTTGTAGATCTTTGACCTATGGGACCTGTGGAATTAGTTATGGGCCTACCTAATTTCCAACACGCGTATCGTACGTGCCATACCAAACGTCCGTACCACCTTGGTATATATTATGTTTGCAAAGATAATGTTGTTGCTAGCAAACAAAAGTGTTGTTGTAGGTATTTGTACAGATCATGTCGTGGTCTATAAGAATACAATAGGACTTTGGACATGATGAGAAGTTCCATACAAACAAATCAAAAGGGAAACTCAGACATCCCATACTCTTCTCATTCAAACATTTGCTTGGAAGGATAAGGACAAACAAAAGGATGATATCATTGACATTATATGCCAGTAGACATTAAATGATATCACTTACATTGAATGCCAGTAGACATTAAATGGTATCACTTACATTGAATGCCAGTCGATAGTGTGTAAAATCTAACATATGTCTTCAACTATCAAGGTTTGCCATGCCTATCAAATATCAATCATATGCCTTCATCTACACCTATTTGAATAACACAAAATATACAAATACAAGAAGTTGAAATTTTGTCCACCAAAAGATCCCCTCCTTGTTCACATAATCATGTCCTAATAATCTTGCAAATCTTCATGAAAGTCAGTTGTAAAACCTGAGTATGATTTGTTATAAAATAAGAACATATACAAAATATATGTGATTGCTTATGCAATAAAAAGGACTGATGTGGCCCCTCCTTGAGCTTACTTCTGTTGATTCATGTGTTCAACAAACATCTGACAACTTTTTTTAGGAACATGTTGCAAATTTCTAAATATTGAACTTAGCTTGACTTGTGTCTTCCATGATGCTTTTATCTTTCTAGAATATGCACTATTCTCAACATGCTCTATGTGCACTATTTCCACCTGCACTGATACCAATTGATGGTTTTTAAGGCCCACAATCAATATAGAGACATAAATGAAATAGAGACATGAGAGAGAATAGACAAGACCATAGAGGGATGGAGCAAAAGCTCCATATGTACGCCATATATCCAAAACATGAAGTACATGAATGTTATGGAGAATAACAGAAATTTGCAAATAGATGCACTTGCCACAGCTTGTTTTCGAAACTTCACAATCTCCATGTGTAGAAGATGATTTGCTTCAAGTGTGGATAAGCTTCAGTGCCTATCCCAAAGGGTGGGGTCTCTTGCTGTTGTCCCTCTTTTTATAGGGTAGTGGGTGTTGCCCTGAAGGATGATTGTCTCCTCCGCTTGGGGAAGGTAGGTGCCTGTTCTGAGGGCAGGGAGCTGCGTTTCCATTGGGAATTGGCCTGCATCCAAGGACATTCCATCAGCATCCATGGTAGAGAAGAGGATCCAGCAGCTGTGAGGCAAAGCGATTGAGATGTTTTACCAGTTGCAGGTAGGGGTTTCACATCAAATTAATCCAGCCATGAAGAGGACAGCACAGCTGCCCAATTCCACTTGGTATGGATGAGGAAGGTGCACTGCCCTCTTTCCTCCCTTTCTTTGGACTGTTTGACACTTCTGCTCCTTGTCGTCTTGGGTAGATGGGTGTGAAGAGCATGGTAACCCAATTGTGGTGGGGAAGGAAAGTATCTCATAATGCCTATCAACTTAGAGAGCAAGATAAGAACACATACCTTGTTCCCAACCACCGGCTTGCATGTGCTCCACGTGTTCTCTCCTCTTGCAAGCATCCCATACCACTCCATACAAGAGGGTGAAGGACCTGTCAGCTGATCCATCCCAGCTTCATGAGCTATAATGGTTTTGTGCACATTGCTTTGCCTCGTTCCATGAGCAAGGAGTAGCTCTGATACCAATGTTAGCACCTCCAGTTCTATCCCAAGATCATTCCTGCAGAATAGACAAAACACAAGCCATATACACAAATATCGAAAAGGAGGACATAGACTCACCTCCCAGCCATAGGGTCCACCACCACCCACCCTTGAGCATGGGAGCCTGCAGCCATGTTGGTGGCAGCCCCCTCAAGGGCTGGTGTCCCATAGCTCCAAGCCCACACCATACAAGTGTGCATGGGACTCCACTGACGACCAAGAGTCCAAGAGCCTCATACGAGGAATGAATAATGAGTGAGCCAAGGGTCCTATTTATAGTCTCTTTTAAGGAGGTGGCCTAGTTCACACTTGGGTGGACACTCCACACTTGGGTGAACATTTTATCTACAGGTGCCATCACCCGATGTCCTTCGGTTTGGGAGACCCCGATGTCCTTTGGTTTGGGAGACCCCCCCACAAAAGAGAAAAAAACTCCTTACATTTAAAGGGAACAAATATACAAAGAGTGAAAACAAATCTACAAATGTAGAGGTAACGAGCATCTTCTCATCCACATCCACTTGGAAACAAAAACTTGACATGCAGGCTATTGCCCATTATCTATACGTGGTAGCCACAATAGATGGAAAAAAAGAAAACAATAATACCTACTGAGCAATGAACAATCAAAGTAAGTGAAGACGTCTATAAATAATGACCATCCGAGCATTAAAACAGCTAACTTTTCTGTAAAAAGCCATAAAGCAGATAACCCATGGCTTCCATAATCTTTGTTTTCGTGACAAATCCTCCTACAAAGCCTCTTGTCTCATTCATGTAGAAGGTCTTATCTTTCCTCATTATAGAACCCCCAACCCTATCAAGTAACAAGTACCTCAAACCTTCAAATTTTGTATCATCTCTGCTCCCTAGCAATGTTTCTTTTCAATGCTTTCATAGATGCCCATTGCTCATAAGCAAGATGTCCAGCAAGGAATCCTGTTTCAGAAAACTGTCCTGATATTGAGGCAACTTCAAGGTGTAGGAATGATAATGGCTTGTATCTGATGTGTTCATGTCTTTGTTTGTATGGATACATGCATTGATTTGTTTCAGTTTTGTGTTGGTTACATCCCTAAAACCAGAATGTCAATTTCACTTATCATATTTTTGGATTCGTTTGAAGCATATTTGGAAGGACGAAATTGGCTTTTTCTTTATGGTATTTGGGATTTGTGTCAATTACCATCCACTGCAGGAGTAATGTAATTTCTTTTTTAGTATTAACCAAACCTTATCTGATTTACAGCCACATCAACGGGATGTAACCCATGTTCTTGCTGCAGCTATACAAGCTTGCCATGATATGGTAAGGATTTCAATTAAGTTTGCTGCCCCTTTTTTAAGAAAGAAACTTTTGTGGGCTTTACAGCATGTATATATACCTGTGGAATGGGTATACTCTGTCCTTTTGGGGTGGTTGGGGGTAGGGTAATTAGAGAGAAAAGGTGGACTGTTACTGCAGGGGCCTGCCGTCCAAATGAAAGGGATCGTCAATTCTTTCTTGCATTGCTGTTGAACTCATTATTTTAATACCCTGATAAAGTCATCATTTATTTTCTATATCATTCCACCTAATCATCAGCTGCATGGCTGGAGAAAGAATTTTGTCTTTAAAAAACACCCTTCTCCTCTCATTTCATATGCACATGTAGCCTTCAGCCTACCATTCCCAAGCATTATTGCGAGCTTCCACTTGAGCTTCGGTGGAGCCATAACAGCCCAAGTGCTCTACCTCTCTTGCTCTCCCCTTGCATCAGCCTTACTCTACCCCTAATCTTTCATATTTGCACCCAATCCAGCCTTACATCCATCCTTAATGCTTACATCAATAGTTTTCAAGCCTAACTTCCATCATACTCTAATTTATAGCAGTTGAGTTCTAACTTCTATCATCATAGTCTTTAAGCCTTCATCTTTCTTGGCAATTGCAAGTTTAATGGCCCAAGCGGTAGTCCATAATGAGACAAGTGACACGATTGATGAATGTATAAATAATGATATATATTATGTACTATGTATGTACGTTCTATAATGCTTCTATATATATGTATGTATGTATGTATGTATGTATGTATGTATGTATGTATGTATGTGTGTGTGTGTATGTATGTATGTATGTATGCATGCATGCATGCACGCATGTGTGTGTATGTGTGTGTGTGTGTGTGTGTGTGTACACACACACACACACACACACACACACACACACACAGAAACACAGCCTTCAAGCTTTCATCTTTCTTGGCATTTGCAAGTTTAGTGGCCCAAGCTGTAGTCCATTATGTGACATGTGACACAATTGATGAATGTATAAATATGATATGCACTATGTATGTATGTTTTATAATGCTTATATATAGATATACACATATCCATATCCATATACATGTACATGTACATGTACATATACATATATGCATATACATATATACATATACATATACATATACATATACATATACATATACATATACATATACATATACATATACATATATACATATACATATACACATATATACATATACATATACACATATATACATATACATATACACATATATACATATACATATACATATATACTTATACATATACATATATACATATATGCATATATGCATATATGCATCTATACATGTATACATATATATGCATCTATACATATACATATACATATACATATACATATACATATACATATACATATACATATACATATACATATACATATACATATATGCATATATACATATATGCATATATACATATATTTATACATATATACATATATGTATACATGTATACATATATACATATATGTATATATGTATACATATATGCATATATGTATACATGTATACATCAAAGTCACCAGGGGACGGGGACGGGTCCCGGGGACGGTGGTGTCCCCGAGACGGGGACGGAGCCTAGGGTGTCCCGGGGATGGGTCCCCGGGACGGCACCAAAAAAACGCTGATTTTTTCAAAATAATGAGATGAAACTTATGTACAAACAATTCCTCAAGATGTGAAATGACCAATAATAAGAAAAACATAGAAAAAAAGTGTTTTTTAAGTATAAACGATGAGCACGTTGAGTTGTTGGCAGTTGAAACTTGAACGTTCAAAGTTAGTAGTTAAATGGTACTCCAAGAGTTGAAACTTACAAAGTTACAAGTGATAAGTGACAAGTCTCATGTATTTCATCATGTCAAAAAAATGAAAATAGATTCTACATCATCATCATATCAAAAAGATGTTACATCATGAGATAAAAAGATCTTATATCATGCGATCGATGGACAAATGCCAAAAAGACTACATATGATGGGAACATAAATAAGAAATGTAAAAAGCAGCAGGCTACAACATAAATGTGATGACTATGGAGAATCCAAGTGGGGAGTCATAGTGACGGACTCATTTTTTGCAACACAATCAGTGGTTGCTGCATCTTCATGTTCTTCATTTACCACTTGGTTCGATCCCTGCTCTACCTCCCATTCTCTGAAAAGATCTCCCTCCATGCATTGCGTCCGTCGAAGCATCCTCAAATTTGCACTGACAAACACAAGATCACTAGCACGCTGCACACCAAGCCTGTTCCTCTTATTAGAGGCTACATGTCCATACACACTCCATAGTTGCTCAAGGCAACTCGTGGTGCAAGCCTGGCTAAGTATCCGAATGGCCAATTGTTGAAGCTTTGGACCATCAGAACCAAAATCCTCCCACCATAGGGCAGCACCAACACGTAGCCTATCCTCTTGGGCA